>JAVCKT010031112.1:7248-28538 GCA_032273925.1 Rhynchotus rufescens | reverse complement strand
CAGACTCCTAATTCTGCTTTTCTAAAAGACACCTCTAATACTTAAAACTAAGGTATGTAAGAGCTCCTATAAGGGATTACACTCTTAAAAAAGCTTTAGGTAAGGTTTTAAAAGAGAATATTCAAGGATTTTCAGGAAGAAAAATAAATTAATTAATTCTCAATAGTTAAAAAATATTTTTTAAAAGAAGGCATTCTCTATTCCTGAATGAATTGAAATATCCTGGACTTACTTTCTTCATGTTTGTAATGCTGACACTGGTTGGAGATCATTAAGCCACTTATATTTTCTTACAAGAGCCAGCAAGGGTGCTAATTAAAGGATTATGTAAAAGAGCTTTAGCGTGTGGGCCTTGAAACATTACAAATGATCAGGCATTACTGATTTTCTTGCATTCAGTTATGTCTGCTCAAGCTTTAGTAATTTTGTATTGTAGCTCTGATCATTTTTCTGTGCTATTTAGTGAAGTCCTGATGCATCTCGATACAGAGTTAATCATTCTTCTCTTTTCTAATAATTCTAGATCAATATGCTGACATACCACCAAAACCTAGTCCAAAGCTACCTTGCTCTTAGTGTGGTATTACTTTGAAATTAAAATGAAAAAAGAGCTTTATTATTTTGATAGCAGAAATGAATATTATATAAGTGAAATGTAAATGAATATAAATGAATAGTATATAACTAGTTATATTAAAAGCTACAGCACTTCTTCCAAAGCTCTGCAGTTTCTTTGTGGGGATGTGGCAAGATATCATGCTAGAGAGATTTTTTTTTTTAGGAGGAAGGATATGGGAGCATTAGATGAAAATCTGGGGTGCTCTTTAAGACACGACAAGACATCGTTCGAGAAGAAAGATCAGCAGCTCCCTTAGCACATATTGTATTTAAAAGAAAACCCCCATTCTAAAATCCATGTCCTATCAGGCAAGTGTTTGCATAAAAACAGCTAAAATTCATTTGTCTTTTGTATGTGCTGTAGTGCTAATTTTACTCACTAAACTGTAAGTTTATAGAAGTCACATTAAAAAAGCTTAGTCTGCTATAAAATGAATATAAAATGAACATTATAATTTATTTTGTTGAGAGAGAGAGAGAGAGAAAGAGGACATAACTTTATTTCTCCTAAACACCATGTTTTAATACTGAATTTAAAGGCAAACTAAAGTTACTGCCTTGCTCTGAGTTGTTGTGCTCTAGATAAAAACAAAAATTCAAATAAAAAATCCCCTCTGTTTTTCAAGAGTTCTTTGTGGATATCCAGCTTCCCAATGAAAGTTATTAGGACAAACTAGAGCTTTAAGACTTTCCTCACAACTTTCTCCAGCTCAACGAACAGCCTCATTAATTCCGTGTCACTCTGCTCCATGACTTTGCCTGCATTAACTTGGTCTTGCTACCAGAAAGCTAATTCTTGAACAGTCAGGATCCAACCCCACCTTTTTCTTTTCTTTTTTTTTTTTTTTTTCCTCTCCACTCAGTTCTTCACTATAAATCAGACACACTAACAAACTAGTATTTGATTTGTTTAGGGTTTATCCTATGCTATTTCTTGGAGAATCTCATTTGTATGGACTCATCAAAGTCCAATTCCAGTGTGGTGAACATCACCGGAGATCTCTGGAGGAGGTCCAACACATCTCCTCTGTGTGTTTGGCATCTTGTGCAGGGACAGAATCTGTGTGTCATCTGTGTCTTGGCTAATTCCACAGCCCAGAACTGATCCCCACATATGAATCCTTTCTAATTTCATCACACCTGTTTACAGTAGTAATGGTTTCTCCCCATAACACTAAAAAGAGTGGGAGGAAAACAGTGCTAACATCAGAGCATGAAAACATTCACAAAGCAGTGCTTCTTTTAATCTAACCTTGACTAGTGTAAATAATCTCACAGGTGTCTGTGTCCTCCTTTTGTATAACAGTAACTACTGTTCGTAATAGAGGAAAGGAAGAGAACTCTGAAAAACAATAGATTTAAAGAGATAAAGCACAATTTGCTCTCTAACATGCTTGTGCTTATTGTCAATTTTAAGTAATTCCCTAGCTTATCCTCTCCTGCCACATCATGACAAGAAAAAGAACAAAAACATCCAAAAGAGATCTCAAACATTTATCAAAACTTTATGAGTGTAAAAAAGGAAAGCAGGATTTGTTCTTTCAAAGTTAAGAGTAGACTGATTCAGAAAAACCTTTGCTAACATGGACTAGTGTATATATTTATATATACAAGGAAAATAATTACCTTGTGCTCTATACAGCACTGATTCAGTTCAAGACCTAAATAATGTTAACATTATCTGGTCTTTGAAAAAATACATATTTATTATTATTTATTATAGCCTCTTAAAATCAACTTATCAAAAAACATTTTTGACCAAATTCTGAGTGAATATGGGTTGTGGGAGTCATGCAAGTATTTTTATATAATTTGAATAAGCAGTAAGAGCTGTTTAAGGACTCAAATCCACTGATGATGATTTATAAAGTCAAAGGACACTTATAACTATATTAAGGTTACACAAGTTCAGTCAATAAGAGTTTAATAATTTAGTTCTATCTGTAGATCTATCCAAAGGACACAAACACCAAGCCTTTGAAAAATGCTCACCACCCTCTACTGACTATAAAGAAATAAAGTCTAAGAATGGGATGAGATTAAGGGGAGTTTTCAACAGCCCTGGTACCACAGTAACTTTCTTACATCCAAAACCAGGTGGTATCTCCTCATTCTCTGCCTAGCTTATGTTCAATGGTTGTCTCCTATTGGTAGACCACCTCAAGATTTTCCAAGCTTATTCTTTAAAACTTGTCTGATATCTTAATTTCTTCCATTCAGTATTTAGCTAAGTCCTTCTCTTCTTTTCTGGATCACTCTCTCTCTTTTTGAGTCCAAGACAAGTGAATAGAGAAGCTGCCACAGGAAAAATCTGGGCTTTGCTTAGGACCAGATTCTGACCTGACTCAGAGAAGTCATAAAGCAATGTAAATCACTTTGCCTCTGGGAACCACATTATATCATACTGGAATCACCATGATGTCATTTGGCTGTTACGATGGAAAAGAAGGAGAGGATGGCATAGTCAATGTGTCTGCCAGTTTAAGTGGTCATAAAATTCATAGCCATCCAAAGGAACATTGGAATGTTCTTCAAATGACAGCTAAAGACAGCAATTAAAATTCATTCGCTATATCTATTTTAGAAAATAATTCCTTGTGGAAACAATTACTTTCAAGTCTTTCAGGAGTCAATTCTCAGTAAAACATTTATAGATGCTAGATTTATTATAGCATAATAAGTTTTTGAAGATTAAGAGACAATGACTAATGATCTTTTTTTAAAAACTATCCTGAGCAGTGGGAATGATATATAACATTTTAAGGATTATTATGCCCTTGTTTCATTAGGTAATGCTTTACTAATCTCCTGAGCCATTAATTTTATGAATCACAAACAATCAAACATACTTCAAGTATTTACAAGTGTCTGAAATTTCACCCTATATATCCTACACTTATACCTCCAACATTTTGCCCTCTCCCACACCATCCACAATTTTCTATATACATTTTTATGCCCCCAATCAGCATTCTCATTTCTGTAATTATCTGCCTATTTTGTAAGGGATGTTACACCAAATAGTCGTTGATCAAGATAAAAAAAAAAAAATGAAAAATCTCTTCCTCTTCAAGGAAGAGAAGTAAAAACCTAGAGACCCTTCTTCCATAGGAAATACTTTTTTACTGTGCTGCCAACATGCCCTCTACTTCTCTTGTTCATATTTTTCTGTCCAGGGCCATAGCCTTAACAGAAGAACAGTGTTATCTCTTACCACTTTGTCTTTGATTTATAATTACCAAACCCCTCCTAATTGCAAAGGACATACAGTCTAGATCTCTTACCCTTTCCACAATCCCAAGTAAGTGTATAACTACAGAGTATTATCCAAAATCAGCAGTAGCTCTCTACTATGTCAGGAAAAATTAGCTAAACTCTAATGTATAAAGCAATAACAAGGGTAGAGGGCTTAACTTCAGGATGTGATTTTGATTGTAAATACCAATCTGACAAACATAAACAATTTCATAATAGTTGATGGTGCAATTACAGAAAAGAACTAAAATACATTATGTTTATAAGAACAAAGAATTTAAGGTTGCTCCACAAGGAAATTGCTTTGCTCTGTAAAGAAATGAGAGAGGATATGATTAACATCTATAAGTTTATGAAGGGGGAATGCAGGGAGGAAGGGGCCAAGCTCTTCTCAGTGGTGGACAGTGACAGGACAAGGGGTAATGGGTGCAAGCACAGGACACAGGAAGTCGCATCTCCATATGAGGAAGAACTTCACTGTGAGGGTGCCAGAGCCCTGGCACAGGCTGCGCAGGGAGGCTGTAGAGTCTCCTTCTCAGGAGGTCTTGAAAACCCACCTGGATGCCGCCCTATGCCATCTACTCTGGGTGTCCCTGCTGGAGCAGGAAGGTTGGACTAGATGATCTCTGGAGGTCTCTTCCAACCTTAAACATTCTGTGATTATGTAATGATAGCAAATTTTGATTTTTAGAAATCAGCTATGGCAAACACAATACTTTCATTTTAGTATAGAATCAAATAAGAGGGGAATTATATCAGATAGTCAACAATGAGAATAATTAGTGAAATATGTCCATTATTAACATTTGTAGTTATTTATTTAAAAACAAACCTTCAGAAGTGCATCTGTGTCTGCCTTTTTCTGGCTGATCTTTTTCTTTACTACTCCAAACAGAAAGAGTTTTGAGAGTTTTGCTTTCAACGGCAGCAGAGATAGAGTCATAGCTTCGATTTACACTTACAGACCATTTTTCATTAGTATGTGGAGCATATGGCAAGCTCATTATCAGGCAAGAAATTGTTCCTCTTTCTGAATTCTATATGTGTAAAGAAGAGAGGAGATGTAGCTAGGATATAAAAGTAGGGTTGGAATATGTAGCACCAAAAGTGCTTCTACATCCTCTTTTACTTCACATGACATACATCAATGAAGATCAAGATCTTTTTTCCCTGCAGTAATCCAAACAGACAGGTAAGACCAGAATGAGAGCAAAGATCTAATTTGTAACTAATTTGTAAACTAATTTGTATATCATTTTGTTAAAAGCATGTGCGAGTAGCATAAGTGTTTCATATGACAAAATGTTTGCTTCCAAAATCATACACATAACTGTGCACAGAATACAGATATTTCAATAGCGCGAAAGCGGGTTCAGAAGCAGAAATTCAGCTAAGAGCCAGGACCAAAATGCAGCTCTCAGAAGCAATCACAGTAACGGCTGAGTTTGGAAGAGAACTTCACAGATCATCTAGCCCAACTCAACTGCTCAAGCAAGGTCACTCAGAACATGTTGCCCAGGCCCATTTCAGGACAGCTCTAAGAATGGATATGCCAACCTGTCTGGGTAACCTGCTCCAACAGTGACTACTGTGAGTCACCCTCCCAGTAGGAACAGTTTTCCCTTATGTTCAGACAGACCTTTCTGCATTTCAGTTTGTGTCCATTGTCCTGTTGCTGGACATCACCGAGAAGAACCCGGCCCCGTCTTCTTTATACTCTCCTTTCCAATACTTATACTGATAAGATCCCCTCTGTTGCAGACTTCTCTAGGCTAAACAATCCCAGCTCTCTCAGCCTTTCCGTATATGAAAGTTGCTCCTGTCCCTTTTCCAGACTCACTCCAGTAGCTCTATGTCACTTGTACTGAGAAATCCAAAACTGAATAGAGTACTCTAGATTTTCATGCTTTCATTTGTACTTGCTGTTTTCCTGTTTTTGTAGATGTTAAGATCCTGACCAAGAGGCAACTTCATTTTATGCAGTCTGAACTATCCACTTATCTCTGCTTCCATATGTTAAGCACTCCTTCCCTCTGCCAGTGACCAACATCTTAAGGTGGAGTAAAGGCAGCTCAATGATCTGATGGAATAAATCGAGTCAGTTTTAGCAGATTAATCTGCTGAACCATCTTGCTGATCTCATTTGCCCTGTAGCCATAGAGGAGGAGGAATGCAAGGACATAGTGGAAGAAAATCAGCTTCTCTATCTACCAGTCAAGCAGCATTGAACATAATGAAATATGATACAAAATATGTTTTCAACTCAGATTACCCCTTGACACCACAAGTAAAAATTCTGAGACTCAAATCTTTCTTAGAAGAAGCATAGAAATGATATCTAAGGACACACGTCCTCACAGATCAATGGCCTTATGAAAGCTTAATATATTTCATTACAAGAGTATATGTGTATGAGACAGTCGCATAATTGACCTTCTGAAGTTTGCATATCAGTATGGTACTGTTAGCACAGAAGGTATTACAGCTACTGGAAGTCTATGATTCTAATATTTTACAGCAAGAACAAATGTTTTTAAGAATTAAGTTACACTACATTTTAAAAAAGTCAATGAAAAACTTGCTTTAATGAATTTTAGATAGATTCATTGTAAAAAGATAATGTTTCCTGCAAATATTAAAGCTATTACAAATGCAGACCCATGGAGACATAGGATATTCAAACGCTTTGGTACTGAGACGATGAAATGGACACACAGGATTTTCAAAGACCATTCTAACAAGTAACATCCTCTCCCAGAAAGAGAGAGGGCTTAAACCTTCTGACCTTATCTCCCATCTAGTATTATGCAAAATCATTGAAGTTGCCTTGCACAGTAAGAGTAACAGTGGGGAAAAGTGAAAAGTATGGGAAATCCAAGAAAGTAAGTAATATTTATGTAAAAACACAAAGAAATATAATGAAAATAGGTGGACAGTGATGGACATACATATACTATGGAGTATCTAAAATAATTCAGAAGGGATGTTTGCAAATTTAAGTTCACATAACTTAAAAAATTCAACCTCAATAAGAGAGTCACTCATTCTAATATTCCTTTCAAACAATACTAATGCTTCCCAATTTGCTATGGCCTTTCCATATAAAGGTATCTTTATCAAATATGCTACAAAGAAAAGAGTTTATATATATATATTTTTTTTTTTGAATCAATTAATGGTTAAGGAAATAGCTATTCAGGCTGAAGCACAGCTGAAAGTGTTTGAACTAATGTCAGTCCAAGGGTGATTTATGTATAATAAATGAGGAGAGAAAGGACAACTAGATTAAACCACTGTTACAAGTATTCTATTTGTACCTAATTTTCACAGTGCTAAAACTAATCTGAATACCATTTTAAAGGAAAACAAAGAGTAAATAGATCCTAAAATAACTATTTTATTGCATGAGACAGGAAGAAAATCACTGTTGATAAATGTATTTTACTGAGTTAAGATGACCTGCACTTCATTGGTGGCTTCACATGCACTGCTGACTATGTAAGAATATCTCATCTTTGAGTTCATTCTCAATATTTTATACTTTGAATTGAAAGAAATGTCAGATATTTTCTTTAAGCAATTGCATCAAGATTTTACACTGTACTAGGTAGAGTTGTATATACAGTAAGAACATATGATTTATTATCATGGATAAAATATGAAATGTAGTACATCAGTAGGGTTTTCTATAAATCTACATACAGAAATCTTTAAAACAAATTATGGAGCTAAATATTCAGCCAATAGTGAGGTTAATCACAAAGGGAGCATTTGACAGCGAACAATAGAGAAAAGAATAAATGCCATTACATATGTACAAGCTGAGCTGACCAGAAACATGTTCTTCTCAACTTGAGAGTTTGTTGTTAGCGAATAAATAGGTGAGCAGTATTGACTGGCCAGTGTTTTCTCCTGTACAGTTATTGTTTATGTTTTGTTTCTCCCAGTAATTACTGGAAGTTTAATATGATGGTTTAGACTTTCACAGTAGGTCTTTTTCAAATATTTTTGAATATCTACTGGTTTGGGCTTATTGCTAATGGTTGATTCATATAAAAGACTCCTTAAAAGGAAATTAAAATACAGTTACACATTTGAGGGGAAAAAAAACGCTGAAAAATAAGTGAAAACAGTCTAGAAAATAAATATTTATTGAAATTTATTTTAAAGAACTATCTCTTCTTCATTGTCTATCTATTGCACTGCAATGCTAATGCCTGAGAACTGGGGAACAGGGAGAAAAAAATATATACTAATCAAAAGAAAAAAGTGGAAAATTTATATTATGCTTTAGACAATGAAATACATACGTTACATACTAAGTTTAGATTGGCTGTGATCCCATACATCCCATTAATCTTGGCTTTTATACTTAGAAAGGTTGTTTGGAATAGCCTCAGCACAGTAGGGTCCTAGCCTAAGACTCTTGAACTATTACAAAAGAGCAATAACTATGTGCACATACATATGCATATAACTATATATCATTATTTGTAGATGTTTACACATACAGTTACAAAACAAATAGGAAGCAAAATAGAAATTCTACAAATTTCCACATATGCATTCATCTCATCTTTCCTCTATTTACTCAAAATGCAGCATGCAGCTGAACGATGAACTTTCCATTATTAAAAAAAAAAAAAGAAAAGAAAAAAAGTAAGCTCCTGTTTTAACTTGAATTTCCGCAGCTATGTCTCTACCTGCTTCTGTAACCCAGCTGCCAAGATGTGTACTGAGGAGCCACTCTCTGGTAGACTACATAGGGCGAAAAATTCCCAGAGATGGGGAATTTCAGAAATTCAGGATTGACAGTCATTAGATCCTGCCAGACTCAAATTCCTCTGCCAAAGAAATGTTGTTCTCCTCCATTCACTTGTTTCAACATTTGAGGAATATCTGTACTATATATTGAGTCAAGACAGCCTCAGAATGAACAAACTGTAGTTGTTTTACAATTAAAGGCCTACCTACCTAGTTTGTCTTCACATTAAATCATGATTTGAGGGTTATAGGGAATGGATTTTATCAAGTTGTTTAAAATATAAAAGACTAAATTCATAACCTTTCCCAGATTTCCTGAATACTTCTGAAAAGTTTCCTAAATTCTATTGCCTATTCCTACAATACAAAGAGCCATCTATGTTTACCACTCTTGTCAAGCTCTGAGAGAGATTTTACCTGGGCAAATGCCTGGGGTAAAAAAGTGTAGAAAGGAGAAATAAAGAAAACCTGACAGAAATGGCAGCTAGACTATTTTGTTTCTCTCACCCCAATTGCTTTTTTATTTTGATCCATTGTGTCCCACAACTTGACAAATGGTTAAATTAAGGAAGGTAACTGTAATTGAAGTGTGAATGAATGGCTTCATTAGTGCTTTCAGTCTCCATTATGAAGTAAAAATACACAGCTGAGGTTTGACATAAAAATAAACTGTGTTTAGGGTACACTAAAAGCCACTTTTATGTTTGAAGTATAATCTTGCAAACTAATACAAGTCAGCTGGAACACATTAGCCATTTCTAGCTGTCAAAATAATACATTTGGAGAGATGTTTTCTCCAATTATAGATTCAAAGACCAAAATTCCACTTTACTGCTTGAGTTCTGCAATGGGCCCGAAGTTACAGGTGAGGGCACTGTAAGCAAAAATAAAATCTTAGGACAGGATAAATGCAAATGCGTTTGAAGTGAAGCATTTCTAAAAGACATAATAAAAATGTGCTTATTGAGATGTTAGAGAACAGTTACTCCCAAGTTGAAAAGCACTGAGTACTTGCTACTTAAATATCATTATTTAAAGAATAATTGAAGTTTTTTCTTGGAAAATTTATAGTATATATCTTCAAATTAGAAATGTAAAGGAAATAGCTGCAGAATTACATTAATATATCCAAATAAGATTACATATGGGAACATAAATACATAAATCTGCTACCTAGTGTGTTTGAGATATGAATATATAGCAAGAGCAATGAAAATTCTAGCTCAGACTTTTTCCTCCTACGATTATTAATACTATAAGAGACCTGATGTTCTCAAGTAGCTTTTCTTCTAAAGAACATGTAACTGTAGAATATTTATGTACTTGTTTTCCTAATGCAGAAATGTTCATCACCTGTACTCACAATTATTTGAAGTAGTAGTTTTTCTGTTATAAATTGCTATATATTGCTTAAAGAAATTAGTACATATTTTTTGTCTTTTGCTTTATTCATTTGAATTTTTTTTTAAACAAATGACAAATACATTGACTTTTCCATAAAATGTATAATTCCAGCTCAAATATTGAATTGAATTGAGCAGGAAAAGGGCTTTGTTTAGTCATTGATGTATGTAACTATTAAAGGAAAAAATATACATCAGCACCAAAATGATGTATACTTCTCTAAAAGTTAGAGGAACATTTTTTTTCTATATAGTTGGCTCAGAATATATTTCAAAATTTTGATTTGAAATGGATTGGGTTTCTATTTAAAAGTTTTAGACAGAATTTAGACTCTGAATTCAAAACAAACATTTATGACACAAGATTTAGAATAACTAATGCATTTTTACAGAATGACCAGTAAAAAAAACAACCAAACAAAACCCAAAATACAGTCTATCTTGTCCACAAAGCAGTATGAGACAATTATTGAATAGGGCACGGGCCATGTGCAAAAGTAACACCAAGAATGTTGTATTTGCCTTCTTCTGAGTAAAATTCTTAAAAATAAACAAACAAACAAAAATCTCCTAAAAATATGAAGACAGGAAAACACAAACCAATAAACAATTACAGTCCCTAAAATTTAAAATCTTATGAGACTGCATCATAAGAACAATCTGCAAATTTGATCTATTAAACAGTACTACACCAAAAAATGTCACTGACTTGATGAAGCCATGCAAGTGTAAAACTGCTGTAGTGGAGACAGTCTTCACACACAGTCCACAACTGAAAAGACTGAATTTCTAGTTACAAGTATGCTATATTTCATGAAGCACTAGGAATAAGGCCCAAAATCCATGCTGTTCAAATATTCTGCTATTCCAGTGTTTGTCGGCTCTATGTCATTGGGCTTTTAAATGCCTAAAGGAGAGGAATTTGACCCAGGTTTAAGACTCTGAGATGCAAATACAAACAGTTAACTTGGCAAACAGAAAGATGGATATAAAGCAGGACTACATCTGACATACAGGATTTCAGGCTGATTTTTTCATGGACTTTTTCACTAGGTAGCCTGAACTCAAATGTTAGGAAACTTAGTCTAAAGCAGCCTACTAATATGTTCTAAATGACACTGCAGGTGTCTAAGTAGTTTGCTGTATGCCTTCACACAGCGACACAAATATTCATCTAACACAAAAATAGATCCTTATGACACATAGTAAGGTTGCTTGAAAACACATGAGAAAGATATTGATGTGAACAGTGATGTTCACTAGCGTCACTGTGATTGTGGAGCTGCCTAACCTCAGGATACTGCAAGATGCTTGCCTTCAGGTAATCAAAAATTTACCAAAGACCTCTTCAAAGATCCAGAGCCAACCTTTATCTCCTCAAAGTAGGCAGCTTATACTTGTTTCAGAAAGGTGATGGTCCTTTTTTAATCAAATATTTAGACTGTCTCATCTTTCTGTCAGAAATAACTCACCTTTGGTCAAGGAAGGACACTATCATGCAGCTGACTGATCTTAGCTGGGTTCCTCTGTGCCTCCCCTCTAAGAGAAAGCATCAGGTCCATTTTGGACAGAGGCTTCTCCTGCATGGATCCTATACATAAAGAGCCTAGGGCCTTTAGGGGTGGCTCCTGACCCATGTTCTAGCTGCACTTAGCTGCTAGTTAGCTGCCAGATCTCCTTGCAGTGACAAGGAAGTGCCTCCCGAGATGCACAGAAACAGACTTTGAGATATCTGAGGTAAAGAAGATGCACCCATACAGTTTAAGTTAGATGAAAGCTGAGATGAAATCTGAGAAGGACTTCTCAGGGCTAAAATTTTTACTTGGTCTCCAAGGAGGTTTTATTGACTGTGAAGTAGCTCTCTCCATACATTGCTCCTCAGTAATTGTAATGTACCTCACTGATATTTTGAAAGTACAGGTGCATATACCTCACTGATATTTTGGAAGTACAGGTGAATATAATGAACTTGGTGATATAAAAGGTATAAAGCAATGAGTGAGGTAAACACAAGCTTTCCTTTGAACTCAACTGTTGCACGGTGTCACCTTATGTTTCATATTTTAAAAGTTAAACCTCTAACACTTGGCAAGATTTTGAACTTCGTGTTAAGCAAAAGATCTAAATGTCTGCAGTTAGAGCAGATGTAGAAAAACAAAGCAAAGCCTTGTTTTTACAAGAACAAACAAGAACAAACACCACCTGTAAGATATAAATTAAAATCAATTGCCCAAAATAAAAATATCTATTAAAATTATCACTATGGTATCTGTTAGATATCATAGATACCCTAGAATTTGAGTTTCTAGGGAAAAAAAGAAAAAGAGAGAAAGAATACAGGCCTACTCTCTTCTTAGTTACCATCTTCCCTCTTCCTCCATCATCCTGCCTCACTGCTATGAAACCATGAACACAAAAGCCATTTGTGGTCCAAGTATCCTGCAGATCACATATTCCCAAGGCCCTGAAATATACCACAATGTACCCCATACGTTACATATCACCCACCTTCTAGTTTCCCATTTTTCTTATGCCGAAGTGGTGGAAATTATTTTTTTAAAGGAATACTATTAGAAAATATAATCCAAATGTAGCAATTTGTGATGGATGAAATTTAATTTTCTCTATGAAATATTTAGATCACATATTTAATGCCAAAAAGGTCACTTTCTATCAGAGCAGAACCAAAGAAACTCCCTTGAAGTAAACTCACAGCTAAGAAATATCAGACATTTGACGTCAGGCTCTATGACAAGGAACATATCTCTGGAAGGACACAAAACATTAACAGCAGTTCATGACTGTAGTTCATTAACAGTTCACAATTGCCAACATTACTCCACCAAAGCCAGCTCTAAAAGGAGGAGAACTTAGTTGCCGAAGGATGACTCTGCCTCAGCCAAGAAACCATAAATCTGCGGAGATTACAAACATACAGATGGAAGTAACTGGCATAGAAGAAAGCACTGCTTATGATGTGGATGTCTAATACCCCAGGAAAGTCAGCTCCCTTTTATCAAGGCTTCATGTAGGTCTGAATATTTACTTAAAACTAGATTAAATTCACTATCAAGGATCAAGAAAAAAAAATTGTCATGTTTAACACCCATTTCTGATTCTCCCCCAATATTTTGTTTTACTCAGTGAGAGTTACTTTGTTTAATTTGTTTGGGTTTGCTGGCCAGAAGCAGAATTTAAAGCAGAATTAATTTGTCATCTCTTGCCATGAAGTTAGCTGCACACGTGTAAGAGTAAAGAGTAGTTTTTATATTAAAATCAAAACATCGCCTTAGCAAGACTGAGGATAGATGAGAAACTGAACGTTCATGTAAACGTCTGAAATTTTTGGCTAAGACATATGTACATTCACACATTTCTACATCACATATATACAAGCAGTTAATACCTAAAGTTACCATGTAGCTAATTTGCCATAATTTTAATATATTTTGAAATAGCTCCTTTTTCTTGATTCCTCTGAATTTTGCCCTTGCCTTAGCTGGGTGTGTTATTTTAAAATATTTACTCTGGTCCATTTACAGAGTTACAAAAAGGAAAGTACTTGCTATTGTAGAGAAAACAGACAAAAGGGTTAAGCACAAAAATAACTTAGCGCCAAATTTAGAATCCCTTGAAGTGATAGGAGTACTGATTGGGGGAGGGGTGGGGGGATTATTTTTTTTTCTATAGCTACCTATAGAAGGCTATAGGTAGCTTTTAAGAATAAATAACAAAATACAGACAGGCACAGTCTCTTACTGTAGGAAATTTATTACATTAAGAGAAGTAGAAAAAGATAGCAGGAAAGGCTCTGCTAATTTTTTAGTTGGACTGAGTAAAAGTTCCACTGGAATTTTCCTTGGCACTTTTATACTGAAATTTGGGTTTCATTTTAAATACGGTGCTGGTCTTAACAACTGGTATCAAATTTAAAATCTGCCTGAAGAACAGAGCTAAGCATGGTGGTAAAACAATTTATGAAATGATGCATAAATAGAGAGTGCAGTTTCCCTATGAGACTTGACTAAACATACTGGCTTCTATCCAGACATCAAAATGTAATTAAATATGATTTGTTATGTATATTCATGGATTATTCACATCTGAATATTTTACTTGCTTGAACTGCATTAGCATATTTGGCCCAGATCTGTGAAATATTTTAAGTGAAAAATCAAATTAGAATGATAACTTTTTTTTTCCTGGAGGAAAGCAGTTGCTCTTTGTCTACCCTTCCACATATCTATTGCTCTTAATAGTTTGAGACACTGGATTAATGCTAGACCATTAATCTAAATATTTAAAATAGGAACAGATGGTGCCAATACAACACACAGTTTGTGATTTTGCAGTAAGGAAAAAGCCCCGCTGTGGGAGCAAAAACAATATTCCATATGTTCAGGTTGGTGACAAACACTTTAAGGAGAAAATGACACAGGAGCACAATTGCCACAATTTCTATATAAGCTAATGAGTTATTAGATGATTTACAGAATTACCCAGTGCCAAAACTCTATTTTTTCCCCACAACCTTTGCCAAGACACTATTTTCAAACACACAGAAAAAAAGCACCCTGCTGATCCAGCACAAACCGCAATTTTTCTCTCATCTGTGCACCCCGTAGCAATGAGAAATCTCTCACCTTTGAACTCCTGCCAGGTTGCCCTTAACCTTTTCTATGTTGCCTAAGAAGTGTGTTTAAATAAGTGGAATCTAATGATTGCTTCTAGGCAAAGAGGAATGGAGATAAACCCAAACTGCAGTGTTCACACTCACCACACAGCTTTCTCCCCTCCCCATTTCCCCAGGCCAGCTCCTTCTGTTGGTTTATAAACACTCTGTAAATATCAGTACAACGGAAACAACTTTGAAGAAATCTCCCCCCAAGGCATTATCTTTGGCCATGTAACTATATAATCACTACTGCCTCCAATATTAAAATATGTTTGTTTTGACATTCCTTTTTACCTCAAACTCTTCCCTCTTCTAACAGTTTGTTTTGCCCACGTATTGTGGCTTTTAATACCAAATTTTAGGCCCTTTGATGCATCTGCATTTTCATGAAACTCCCTTTTTGTGTGGCAGCTACCACAGTGGACATCAGTCTGACTGAGAACATGCAGGAGACACAATAACTCCAATGTTAATTTCACTGTTTATAACATCTCATTATCAAAGTTTCAAGAGTGCTTAGAAATTCTATAGACTGTTATGCTCTATTCAGTTATACAGATATGCTTAAAGAATTTAGAAAGAACAGAGAGAAAATACTTGTTCTAGAATAAAAATAAATTCAGCTGAAAAGGACATAAAGAAATATACCCCGTCAGTAAGAGAACACTACAAAGTTTTAAGTAGAAAGTAGATGAAATGCACCCATTTCAGAACAGAAAAATGAGCCAAAATATATACTTTCCTACTAAACAATCTAAATAATACAATCTGATTTTATTTATTTATTTATAATCATTTAGCATTCTGTAGCTATGGTAACAGTTTGGATTGCTGAATGCATCTTCGTTAATGTCCCCTCGCTGTAATAATGCTTCCATCACCATCTGCCAGTGGCAGAGTGAAAATTCTTTCTTGCTTGAGTGAAAATTCTTCCAAAGTGTAAGAATCAGGCCATTATTTTTAGAGGGATGACTGCCCTCACCCCTAGTGACTTGCAGAACCTCCAGTCAGAACCTCCGCACATTCAGCCATGAGATGTAGATGTCTTGATGAACAGGATAGTCAGCGGTATGAAAAATGACTGAATTAACAAGCTAATCAACTCTCCTGTTGCCTCTGAAAGATTATTTTCCAAATTTTCTCAAAGAATGATATCTAAAAAAACAAACAAACAAACAAACAAAAAAGCCACGTATATCCCATCTCTTCTGCACTGAGTTGCAGGCACAAAATCTTCTCCATGAAGCAAATGGTAAAGAGAATTCCATTATTAATAAGTTGGGCTTTGAGAATATCACACAAGGAGTGGGAAATCTTTCGTTCCACCTGTAAACCATTTGACTCCCAAATTTCTAATACACACTTAGCATTCCAAGCTTGAGGTCAAGTAGAGATAAGGAAATCACAATTATTAAGTCATGCTAGTACAGTAAAGAAGAACTCAGAGGGACTGCAAAATACCAAATATATACTAATAGTGAGCCAGGCTGGATAGATATAAAAGTAAGACTCCTTTCAATAGTGAACCTCCTGTCTCCATTTTGACTTCTGACCTCTCTTCTAAAAGAGCAGATACTGTATTTGTGTCCCAAGAATAAAATAAAAATTATTTTTCAGTTCAGTAATAAGATAAATGCTACTGAACATCTGATTACATTAAACTGCTTTGTTCACGGCCTTATTTCAAATACCTGGTCTTTGAAACTGATTGATAAATGCTTTATTACTTAATTAGATTTGTTCTTTGAAGTTGCATAAAAGATAGCCAAATTTTTCTTCAGGGCTTGTGGGAAGATAAGCAATTACCAAATAGATGACAGAGCTTAGGATATATTTGATAAATATTTATTTATGCCTTTTTTCTATACACGTACGGAGCAATAGAGCAGACAAACATGGAAACATGGAACCACTTTCTTCCACAGAAGTGAATCAAGCATGTGTTACTACTCATTTTTCTCCTTCAGAGGTCCTGAACATATGACCACAGAGCAAGGGTCCTTCTAACTCAAAAACGTGCTTTCTACCTGTATAAATATATAGTTATGTCTGTTCTTCAGTGTTCTTTCACTTTTTCTTTTGTTTTCTAAAAATTAAAATCTTTTGAAAAGAAAAAAAAAAAGTAAAAAAAAGGAGTTCAGGGACCTAGCAGCTTAGATTGGTGCTTGGAAACACTGGAGAGAGCAGCTTGTAGCTTGACAAGAAAGAAGGATGGAAGGAATATACTGATGGTGACAGTGGGAGGGTTGAGAGATGGATTGACTTTCAAATTCTAAGACAATTCTGTAAGGTCTGAATACTTTGTAGAAAATGTTTTAAACTGAGCACATTTAACACAAACATATGAGAAAGAACTGATGTTTGGAGGGGGCAAAAGAATTTAGTTTTGCACTGTATCGAATACATCAGATTTCTCAGTCAAGACTCCTTAAGTTACCTTACAAGAATTAACTAAATGTCTGGTTATCTCTAATGATTCAACATCTCTGAAGTATGGGTTCTTAACTAATTTCCTAGACAAAAAACTTACAAAATATGCTTATAGAAATACTACCATCGGCTCTACCTCTTTCACAAGGGACTGTTCTATAATTTCGCTTTATGCTTTTTGCACAAATATCCTACGAAGTAATTAAATATGAACTAAAATCTCTTTTTAAGAAAAGACTGCAAAACCAGCTCTCCATTAAATAACTAGCTTTTGTTTTCTTAGAGGAGGTTATCATAATGTAAGACTCAACTTTGGAAAGCTTAGATATAGTCTTTGAGGAAGATAATTATAATTTTCTCAGTAGAAACTTCAAAGATAGTATGCAGTTCTTTAGGGAAGAACTTTACCTAAAGTTCTTTAGGGAAAAATTATAATGCTCCATTCACTTCTATTTATTTCTTTATAAAAGTAAGGAAGTTTAAATTGTATTGAGATCATTAATCTCCATCTGTGTAATAAACTCTTTCTATATATTTATTCCATATATATTATCCATAGGTTAGAACTTTTTATAAATACGTGAGATTTTCTTCCAAGAAAGAACTACCTTTTGAAGACAGAAGTGTTGCTTCTTACAGACTCTTTTAGAGAAATTTGATAGAAAAAAAAAAAAAAAAGTGCAGAAGAAACTCAACATATGAGTTATCAAAATAGAACAGGAACTATAAAGCTCAAAGCTACAAACTTACTGGATAAAAATGAGAAATTATTTTCCTCACCTTAACAGGAAAAAATAAAATAATAATAATAAAAAAGCTTTAAATGGTGAAAGGAGAAACCTACGCAGGAATATTTAAATACCTTCCTGTCTGATTTGACCACACAAAGTATGCCTTTCCCATTCCTAATCATGATACATGATATCCTGCACTATTATGTCTAAGTTAAAAATATTCTCTTTTCTTTTTCTGTGCCTCACTCCACCTTCCCCAGTTAAGTACTTGGAACAAGGAAGTGCCTGTTACAGGGATTCAACAACACACTAAAATGTGTCTATAATAGGTGCTAAAATAGATGTCTAACACTAATCAAACGATTGGCAAGCATCAGCATCTGCTGAGGCCAGTGTCTCTCTACTAAGCCTGGACAGGGAGGAGAAAACTGGCCTACAGCAACTGCTTATTAGAGTGAGGAGAGCAGAAGATGTGATGATCTGCCCCGCTGTTCTTGCTCATCCACAACCATCCTAGGAAATCAGGCATAGCTTGTAAAATTCAGTGCAGCTGCAACACTAACGAAGCAATGTTGTGTAGGCATCATCCCTGCATTTCTGAAGGATTAGACTGGAATTTAGTTCCTGGCATGTGGGTTCTCTCACCTGACCCATAGGAAAGGCAATAATGTTTTGGTAATACTCCTTCCTGAGGAAGTAGATGCGTAGGAAGGTTACTCCTTCTCTTTGGCTGACATTTGACCCTCAAGTCCATGACTAACAGTCATCTCCTCACAGTACATGTAGAATCCTATCACAGTGCTTGACAACAGACTCCGTAACTACTGTTAATTAGAATTATAAATACCTCAGGTATTTATACCTCAGGTATATATAAAACAGGTAAAAGAAATAAGTTTTTAAGAAAGAAATAGATACATTTCAGAAGAAAAAGGTACATTTATGAATTTATTGTAATAGTTATAGACTAAAATTCAGAAGGATTGAAATACCAGAATGCTACTATTTAAAACATATTAAACTTCACACTCTAAATATCAATTCTCAAAATCTAGCCTACTTTATTAATAAATGTTGTCTTCCATTATTTATAACATAAAAATAAAAACCAGCAAATGGAATAAAATACACTCACAAATTCTAAGTATCTATGTCCACAGAAAAGATTTGCTCAAAAAGAACGTTAATTCTTAGTAAATTGCTATCTCTAATCCATCACATTAGGGCCGTGATGTTGTCGCAAATTTTATTCAAAAGAGAAACAGCTGATGTTGTACCACCTATTTTGCTTTCACCTATTAGCATTCACAATTTGTACATTTTCATGAACTTCCCTTTGGTGCATCCACTCTTGGAAACAGCAATTCATAAATATCTCAAAAGTAATGTAAGAGGTGTTCTCAAATCCCATTTTAAAATACTTTTCTATTCTCACCTGAACCCCAGCAATGGCTAAGATGCTCTGGATGACTCTCTTGTCATGGTGATTGACATTCCTCATGCTTTCATGAACTCTTGTCACTTGTACGGATAATGGGATCTTTGTTGCTAAGCAGGATTTCTAGGTGCTATAATAATACTAAGGGCTCTCCAGAAGTCCTGAAGTTTCACTATTCCTCTCCATATAACTGTTATAAAAATGAGTATTCCATAGCCATTCACACTATTAACCATATTTACAGCACTGAGATAAAGAAAGGAGATACTATAACCCAGAGGTGGGTGCCGCTCCACCACAGGCAAAATCAAAATGGACAACTCTCTCAGGCTGCACGGGCAGAAGGCAACTATCATTTCCTTAGCTGTTGTGATGGTTATTTGGACACATTACAATTGCACATATAGGTAAAAAAAATCCTCCACTTAAAGTAAAACTGAAGATTTAAACCCTCCCTTGAAATTGCAAAAGCACATTTTTTTTTTTTCTGGCCATCTTAGTAGCCCATACAATTTCTTTCAGACAGTTCTACTAAATATTTGAGTGTCATGACTACACAACAAAGTTATCCTGAAAATTAACGGCAATGTTCTGAACCTTTGAATAAAAGCAATTGACTCAAAGGTCATCAGGAAAGAACAGACAAACCTCTATATCTTAATTAGTCCTCCATTGTCTTACTCCATGTTCTTCTGCAGCATGGAGTTACTATCTAAATTATTATTATTTAATTATTATTATTATTATCTAAATAAAATACAGTTTTTTCTATGTTGATAAAGTGAATTTAGGTTTTTCCCTAGTTCCCTAGGGAAGAATCACTCCTCTGAAAGGCTAATCTTCCTGTTAAGTGGGCCAGGCATAGAGAGGTCATCAAAGCAAATGTATTTCTTGTTATTTCACAATAACAAGAAAATAATTATCCTGACCACAGGCCTCATGTGTCAGTCAACATCTTGAGGATTAACTTAATCCAACACAAACAGATCTTCTCCTAACAGAAAAAGGATTTGATTTCACTATCAAACAGATAATGTTTATTATACCTTTGCATTTATGCTCTTAACAACCTACCTAGAGCAGTTAACCTACGAGATCTGAATGCTAAAGTGCCAGAGGAGTGAGTATTCAAGAGGAGTGAGTATTCATTAATCTGTTGAGAATTTGCTAGGCTTTGTTCTTGCTTTTAGCTGTGATAAGAACTATCTGATCATCATGACAAATACAAATACATCTTTGCTTTCATAATTACCACAGCTATTCAGAACTTAAAAATATGACTTGTTTGTTGCTGTAGGCTTACCACCCAAATCTTAAGGGTGTCATAGAAACTAAGAATGAGTCACTGGGTAGGGCTATTCCTCCTAAATCAATAACTAACTAATAACCGAGAACAACGCAAAGAAAAACTGCTCTAACAAAAATGTACTGCCTATTTGACACATCATTTGCCTTTCTATATTCTTCTTGATATCTGAATTCGATACATATTTTTTCCTTAATCTTTGTGGCTTGGGTAGTACGCATTACATATCTGTCTTACAAACACTGCCAATTTGTACTTGTTTAGTAAGAGAGCAAAACTGTGATCCCTATATCAAGAAAAAAAGACAGACTTCTTTTGAATAATTTCTGTGCTTTTAAGTGAAATGTCTGAATACTACACACAGAGTGTTATTTGAAGTGGTGTCCTGCCTTTAGAAACAATAAAAGATCTTTGTTTAGCAGCATTTTTTTCTTCATTTTACAAGAAAATTCTTTCTGACCATCAAACAGTCTGTGTTATGCAAGGCTGGGTACCTTCTCCTGATGTCATTCAAACTAATATAGATTATGCAAATGGAATTGAAGTTCACAATATTTTTCATAAAACTTGACCCACAAAATAAGCCAGTCAACTATCAGCTCTACAGTATTATCTTTTCAAAAAGGTAGCACATTGTATGATTTATTACAGTAGATTTTTTTTAATG
>JAVCKT010031111.1:4165-32292 GCA_032273925.1 Rhynchotus rufescens | reverse complement strand
GTGGAGTCTCCTTCTTTGGAGATCTTTAAAACCCGCTTGGATGCAGCCCTGTGCCACGTGCTCTAGGTGACCCTGCGAGTGCAGGGGGGTTGGACTCGATGACCTCTGAGGTCCCTTCCAACCTTGGGCATTCTATGATTCTATGATTCAATGTGTTACCTTCTCATGATTAATAACTAACTATAAAAATATCATCATGAAAAGATGTAACTCTACTCTTGCTTTTATCGTACCTTCCTAGCTTACTAAGTTTCCAACTTAGAAAAACCTTCATTTTCTGGAAGGAGAAGAGGGAGGTTTTGCTCATCAGACTTGAGAATTCTGCACCGCTATGAAGGAGCCGCGTATGTGGCCCAGCCAACAGGTGATTGAGGGGAAACAGCATAAGGAAAAGGTTAATGAAAACTGGACGGAGATGAATTGGCTTTTGAGGAGCCATCTTGAATGGCCTGTTTCCTTCACTACGAGGGGCTCTTGGTGATGCAGCTTGTGTAATGGTTACATACATTCTTTGACTGTATGTACTACCACTTCTAAAAACATGCAGTTTTTGAAGGGTTTAGGTAGAGACCCTCTTCATGTGGCAAGAAATTGTATTTAACTCTATGAATAAGAATTTACTGGAGCAAATTCTCAAACAGCATTAACTTGCTCATGTCCTGTATAACATTAGTAATTTTGTGTTTGCTTACTTAGTACTCAGTGGCCTTTCTTTTTAAATTTGTATTGATTGAAAATGTTAGTTTTGTTAACATTTTCGAGGGAATAAAATTCTGATTATTATCAGTTTTATCAGTTGTTTTTTTTTTAGTTCATGAAAAAAAGCAGATAATGTTTAAAATTTTCATTTGGAAAAATAATCTGTGTGGTTCGTAATCTTTTGAACAGCCATGAAACAAAAATTGCTGAAGAAGTAACTGCAATTTAACTCAGAGAAGGTTATGAAGGGTGGAGGACCGTATGGCTTTTCCAGAGCAGATGGCTTTTAGTGTATACATAAAATGTGTGTGTGTGTGTGTGCGCGCGCGTGCGTGTGTTTGCTTTGTTTTGTGCTTTTGTTTTTGTTTTTGTTTTTTTTAACCAGCTTTGACAATACTTGCATAAGAACTGAATTGCTAGGAAACATATAGTCAACTTCCATTTTGCAAAGCTGTATCTAGTACTAACTGCTCTGAAGCAGTGCCATTGCATATTTAAGAAACTGAAGACACTGTAAGCCTGCTTTCCTCTGTAAGATTGTGCTTCCATACTCGCAACACCTGATTTGTACAGAGACCAAGTTTATTTTTTCAGAGGGCAATTCACTTTTTCCTCTGTAAGTAGACCTAAGCAGGGATATGAAAGCTGTAGTTGAATAACAATTTGCCTTTTAATAATAAAAGCTGGTAGGAAGGACAGCACAGCAAAGGGAAGTGATTTTTTCATTTGATTAAATCGGCATTTCGTAATGTCAGAGTTAACTCCTGCAAAAAATAAAATCCACTGCTCAATTCCACCTTATATGTGTTCTAAAAATGTTTCAAGAAATGCAGACAGGATAAATCGTGGTTGTCTTTCGAGTGCCAGGACACCCGAGTGTCTCTAATGAGTGGATATTTTTTTTTCCTCATTGTAAGTACTTACTAGCCAAGAACAATGTTGGGACTGGTTCGTTATGGTCCTTAACCACATCCAGCACTGATCATCAGAAATTGAATCGCTGTCAAAGGTATCAGTTTTCCAATAGTAAATAGCTTAATGACCTGATGCATATAGACAACTGGCCAGCTGGCCTCAGAAATCTACAAGTTTGACCTTTGATCTTGGTTTTCTTTGTCTTATTCCCTTCCTGTCCTTTCTGAGAAACATTCAAGCAAAATTAAAAATGTGCCCAATCTTTTAAGTGGCCAGACTGCTAGAACCAAAAGCAGTATTAAAAGCAAAGTTGCATGTGTTTGAACTGTACATGTTTATATACATTCCTGTGTATTCTTCCAGACAATCTCCTTGGAGACCCCACTGCAGTTGAAATCTAGAGTTAAGGAATAATAGATTTGAAAGTTAAGCTGCTCTACTGCACAGTAAGTTCATCCTTGTTATTGATCATATGTTAATGATTCATATGCCATAAGTTACAATCTTCTGCAAGGAAATGTTCAGGTAGAAATGTACCTATCTTTAGATGGAAATGTGGCTCGCTAGCGTTTAAATCAAGCAGCAGCTACGCCCTCTGTACATAAGTTGAGAAGGAAAGGGAAATGTGAAGACGCAAGTAGTATCTAGAGGCATTAGCTATCTTTATGGGCAATTCTTTTAGTGGTGTTTACTGTCTAAGAGGAACCTGGAGCTAGTTCATGACAACTTTAACCTCAAGCAACCTTGTCCATCATAGATTGAAACCTGAGCAGGAAGGCTACTATATGTACTTCTCTGAGGTCATTCTTTTAAACTCAAGTAGCAGAGGTCTTGTTTCAAATCCAAACACTAGCCTCCACAAACTGGAAAAGTAAGTTTCTTAAAGCAAATTAAAAATAAGCTGTCTCTAGTGGAAAAAAAACACAAATTAAGTTCCTGGCCATCTGGAACAGTTCTGATGCATAATTTTGCTGGTGCTGTTGAAGAGACTAACCTTTCTTTTATCTCCCATATAAACATTCCAAAAGAGGTTGAGATCTAGCACTTGGTCAAATTGGAAAAGAACTTACTTTGTCAGTGGTCTGGCTAATTTCTTGTATCTGTAAACACTGTGTGAAGAGTTGTGGAGTAAAAGTGTTCATACTTCCACTCTATAGTTTCCTGAGGTTGGTTGTCCATGTTCTGTGGCGTTTTTGCCCTGTTAAGCAGTAGGTCACTAAGCACCATCTCTTGCTGTCATTAGCAGTCAGAGCTCTTTCTCTCATCATATACAGAGACACAATTCACTCTTGGACAAGGAGGGCAGATGTTGCATTTGCTTCCCCAAGCACCAAGGTGTGCATGTGGCCCACTCTTTGTGAAACACAGCAGGTAAACATGGGCGAGTGATCTCACGATTACCTCCAGAGGGGTAATTTATACTCCTCGTTACACTTTTGCCCTGTGTCCATGCCCTGCATTGATGCAACAAACCAAAGGGACAGCTGTCTGGAGAGGCATGTGCTGTCTGGAGAGGACGTCTTTTCCCCTAGAAAACTTGCAGTTTTCATTCAGAATGTGTGTATTCAGTTTCTTCCGAGTATCCTAGATTTTTCCTATCTTGAGTGTTACACATCCAGAATGTAGTTCTATGTTGCCTTGACATGGAAAGATCTTGCTTGTTTGACTCCAGTCGAGCAATGCTATATTATGAATTTAAGAGACTTCCACTATACATATGATTGAATAACCAGATGAATAAGAAATACATTTTTTTCAGTAATTAATGTTTAAAAGGGCACTGTGTTACAGTACGCTCACCTCACACTGTTACACAGTTCTGCAATTCCTGCTTATTTCCTATGTGGAACAGGTAGAAAGAAAAGTTGTTCAGTCCCTTTTCTTTAAAATCTGGAAGAGGGAAGAAAAGATTGACATTCATATTAAAAAAAATCCAAAGTGTGAAAAAACTAATTATAATATGAAATTGGAGGTGTAATTGAAGGTAAGTGGTTGTCGTCAGTGCTTGGTAAAACTATAGACTAGGAAAAATGTCCAGCATGTTATCCAGTTAAAATGGGGTTAGGGGGATTTTTAGGTAAACAAAAAGAAATTCAGATTCACTATCTGAATTTGACTCTGTTGCTTGCATCTAAATTCTGCATCTTGAATTATAACATGGAATTATGCAGCCTGATTATCCTGCAGCATAATGATTTTCATTCCTAAGCAAGAACACTGAGCAACAAAAAAAATATCATATTCCCTGAGTTTCAAGATAAATTACGTTTGGAGTTCTGTGCTGCAAGTTCCTGAAACTAATGTTTGTGTAGTTCGAGATGTCTTAATTTCTCAAGTAAGATGCCTTCTCTTTGGCTGGGAGCTATGATGTGAGCACAAGCAGGCCTTCCGAAGAGAATAGCTCCATTCAGCGTGAAAAGGACATCCAAAAGTGGATATCTAGTTCTTTTACAAAGTGTCTGGGTTTAGGCTTCTTAATTGCTAATCCCATAAAACAGACTGTTCTTCAAAGTAATTTTTTTTTGTTGAGCCATCCTTTGGCAGCTAGTATTAACTTTATTGTTGAGAATGGCCTTGAGCACATCAAAGAGACACGTTATGAAACATTTCTTTATTACTATATTATTGTGATTGTTATCTTTTTTTATTGGTGTGTGTGATAGCAAACAGAAAAGTAAATAGCTGAATTTTAGACTTGCTTTTCATATATCTTTGCATTTCAGATGGAGGTTGGTTTAAAATATTTTTTCCTTAGTTACATAATTTAAAAAATTACAGGGAGTAAGATCTATTTTTAAAAGTCTTCATTACAAACTGACATGAGAATGCTGGCTGAAGGGTTTCATGAGAGAATCCCAGGACAAAATGTGTTTATTGTCAGTACTGAGCGGAGAGCACCACAACTTGACGTGGAGTATGTGATTAATCAGTCTGCTTATTTAATGTATTGCATCAGGCTCCCATGCTGTGAGATGTACCTTGAAACTGGCTTTGAAAAGATCAAAAACATCAGCTCTGCTGACCTTTACTTTTCTGGTTAAAACTTGGGGATGAGCTACGCTCTGTCTTTAATGCAGAGATTCATTGAACAGTGAATGTTTCCTTCTATATGCGATTGGGACAGGGAATTGGTGGTCGAGCACCATGCAGTGAGAGCCCTGAAGGGCTTGGTGCACCTCCATTGGTGGTGAAAGTTGTGGTGATGGGATATAAAGTATTTGGTACTTTGCAGGTTGGCGGACAGTTCTTCCTCTGACGTGCATGTGTCTGTTTCCTAGTGCAGCAAACACATATGAGAGCTGTCTGTCTTCGCGATGGTTCCATTAGGATTATGTTAAAATGAAAAACACTTAAGAAATATGTTCTTTATTTAAGACATTCAGCTTTTGATACAATAGAGAGTACAATAGAGAGTACCCTGCTTCCTCTCACCTAGTTCCTCCTCCTGGAAAAGAACATATGTCGCCTTCCTCCAGCACTGAAGAGCCGGCAAATCTCATTGCTCTGAAGGAAGTTTTCATTATGAATATGAATGATGATTTAGTGATGGTTTAACAAGGACTGTGTCCTAGATTCAGCCACTTGATGAATTAAAAAAGTGCAATTTGATGATAAACACAAGGTTCCGCATATCTCAATATGCGTACCTCCATAGAAAGTCACCATTTTACATACAAGCATAGAGCTACCTTTAAAAACAAATAATACTTATTTCTAACTTTTTAAAGCTAAACTAAAAGAAAAAACTTTTTAGTTATTTCTAATAAAAAGAAAGTGAAAAAGTCTTTTAGAAAATCTTAAAATGTTCTTTTTATTCCTGTGTCTGTTTTTTGATGATTACCTATAAATTAGCATAGAAATTTAATTGAAAACTGTTAACAGGTTCTTTAAACTTCAGTTTCCTAAGCTACAGTGCTAGTCAATGTATACTAAAACATAATTTTAGGGAGGTCTTTATCTCTAAGAATGACCTACTCAAATCTAATTAAGTGTTCATCTGGCCTCATAACCTCATCACTCTAGTTTTTGAACATTCCATGAGTCTTACTAGTTTTGAAACAATTTTCTGCATGGACATTGTTTTTCTTTTTGCATCACTTAGACTTCTTTGGAAAATCAAAAAAACTTCTTACTGTAATGAAGAAGCCATCTGGAAAAGCAAGAAAATTCTTAGTATAAATGAAGAAGTGCTCTGAAACATTACCAAGTTTAAAAAATGAACAACAATTTCAGCTATTGCTGAAAATGTTTGCTAAACCAACTTCCTAAGTATGATAAGGCAAGGAGATAGCTTGCTACCCTCTTGATCTAGTCACCTGACTTGTATTTAGGATGAGCACTTAGGAATGCAGTATATACAGGATTAGGGAAAAAAAAAAAGGTTTAAATTAATGCTACCTTCAAGCACTTCCAAAGCCTTTTGTGCTGTGCTGCTATGCAATATATATTAAATAAATGTCCCATTTATTTTTAAAGAGCTAATGAAGTAATCCATAAATACAAGTAGGCAAGAAAAAAGCAAGTCAAGGCAAACAACCTATTTTGGCACTAGTAGCAAGGTACAAATAGCTCATAGTCAACCACATTTATCCCTTATGTAGCCAATGGCCAAGTAGATTTTTAAATGTACAGCAAAACAAGTAAGTTTACAGAAGCAATAAAAGTCTGAAGGTGTTTCTGGGAGGACTTAGAAAACATCTGATGTGATACTATAAGAGTGAGAAGCAGGCTAAAAAATAAAGTTTCAATAGCCAGATATATTTTGGTATAAGTTAATGTGGTAGTTTTGAGGATTTGGGTTTTTTGTTGTTTAGTGCTGGCTGAATTGTTTGAGGGATAAAAGAGGGGAAAAGCACCCGGTTTGGAGAATATCAACTTTTTTTTTTTTTTTAGGAATAGCTAGATCTGAGGCAATTAAAGGATGCTTAGAACTAGTGATATTTTAATTGGTTTTGCTGATTGCATTTCTATTTATTTTTTGAGGTTGGTCAGTATGAGGGGAGGGATATATAAAACTGAAATAAACCTGATCTTTAAGATATAGTAAGTATATATAATTTGTTAGACATTACTCTGGATACAATTACAAACCCAGATGTGTTCAAACACCTCCAAACATGCAGTGGGAGCTATGGAGTGTGTACCTCTTCCCTGAAGAGACAAGGAAATTGTGTTTTCTCTCATGAGAATCAAATTGCAACCAAAGGTTGCTCAAACTATCAGTAAAAAATATCTTCTGTTTTATAAAAGAAACATGTAATAAATAACATGGTATATACAACTCATTTTTAAAAAACTGTTCCAAAACAAGAATGGTGACAGTATTTTACAAACTACTTTTGACAGTAGTATATTTTATGAACTGTCTAGAGACTCTTCTTCCTCTTCTTACGGGCTTATACTGACCTCTCCTCTTTCTGCAACACCCTGATGCAACAACAACAGCACAACAGCAAAGGAAGATGAGAGAAGAGCAGAGAACAACAGGAATCAACCAGACACCCAAAGCTACAGCCTCCCAAGCAGGTGCCTCATTTTCCGAGGTGTAGTTCCTACCGCTGTAGCCTTTGGTATCGTTGAAGTGCTGCTTGCTGCTGTTCAGACGAGGAGGAGTGGGTACGTGGGATAACACCTCGGGAGATGCAGTTACCAAAGTTGAACGTACGGTCCTTTGGTCTGAGCTGGTGAGGGACCTGGTGCTTAGCAAAGTTGTGCTTGTCTTCTTAGCAAAATGATCATCCAGCAGAAAAGTTTCTAGCCTAGGCAAAGTGGTGACTTCAATTTTTTGGACCACTAGGCTTGTGTTGTGTGTGTCTATTAAGCCATGACTAGCGGATGGATTTTCGGGTAGAAGATAACTTGATGTGACATTATTTTGCTGGCATCTTTCTGGCTCAGGGATCTTTGTGCTGTTTTGCCTTTCATTTTTGTTCAGTGAGGAGCGAGTATTTGGCTCTTTAGGTGTCAGCTTCTCAAAAATAAGAAGGTCTGGATCAATCCCTATTAAATCATAAACAAATATTAGTATCAACATGATACTAAGTATCATCTTAGTATCAGCATGAATCAACACAAATCTTGAAAACAAGAGTGTATCTTCTAGGTCTTTTCTCAAATGCCAAATGGGAGAAAGAGGGGAAGTATTCTCTGAAATGGGTACATTAATGAAAGAGGAAAAAATACTGGTGGATTTTTAACATTATATGTGTTACCTAAGAGTATGTTATTACCTATACTTTTAGCATAACAATAGACCTAGTAAAATTTTATCATTTCTTACAGTGGCTATGTTTTCAGCCTTTATGCCCATAGTATTTGATTACCTGCTGTAATGTTGTACAAAATGGTGTTGATTCTAGTCTTTAGGATGCAGCTTTCCAAGGCTGGGCAAGACACGTGCAGGCAGTTCACGTTCTCCTGAGGAGCCCCATGGTAGAACACTGCTAGATTGCAGGAAACTATAACGAGAAAAGAATAAAGCTGAGGATCAGCCTCCTGATTCTTACATTTTGCACATTACATTACTTAATATTAGAAGAGCAATAATACTGGGGAGCTGCATAGTGCTTTAAATTTGTAGTTCTCATTCTCTTGCAAACAAATGAAACCCCTGGTCAGATAAGTGGAATTATTTAGAACTATTATTTTACATGTTGAGAGAAGGGCCACTTGAATTCCAAATATGACAATTTACAGAACTGATAAACTGTAGCTTTTACTCCTGCTGCCAGTTTCTTTACACAGCCCCTTCCGTGACACTACAGATGCAGGGAATGGATCGTTTCCAAAAGGAAAGCTATCAAGGAAGACAGCTTTAGGCAGTTTGCTCTTGTGGTATGGATATCTCTCTGCTTGAAATGGTAATGCAACCACTTACTTCAGCCAAACTATTGTTATCACCTACCGAACTGCAATAAGTAGTTGTAAGTAAGTAAGTAAGCAGCATCTTGCCCTTCTGACAGTTCCTAGTCCTTTTCCTTTGCCCTTCTGCTATTGGGCTTCTGTGAACAAAGTGTACAGACTCAGTTTAGACAATTCTTGATTTGTGTTTGGAAATGCAGATCTATCTTCCCACATCAGAAATCAGGAGGAAAATAATACCTCCACAATTTGTCACTGAACAGAATTTTCAAAAGGATAAAGATGCCTGAATTCTTGTGATTTACGATTTATATTGAAAACAGGGCTTAGAAATTAATGTAGATGGATGCTTTAGATAGTTTTATGTTTATATCCTATTTTTATATTCTAAAATATTAATAGTTACGGTTAGTGTCTAGAACAAAAGCTGTTCAGGATTCTTCTTTCAGAGTTTTAAATATCTAGTCAAAGTGAATTTTCTTTTATCATTTTCTTTTGTGATTTCTTTTATGATATCCTGCTTGGAGCAAGATAATAGTTTGGGAGTTAATAAGAATGTTTCATTATTATTATTTTACCTGATCTTTCCTGCCTTGGAATTGCTAAGGACTAAAGGATTGCTAAGACTAAAGGAAAATTAGATAGTGGAAAAGCCAGAAAATCACAAAAAATGCTAAAGAGAACTTTTCTGCTATTGATATTGAGTCTCAAGTTTGCGCTTGAGAAAATAGCATTCCTCCTGAGTCTAAGTTTAGCAATGTATTTCATTAGCAATGAAATGAGCTTTAAGAGAAGATGCTTATGGCTATTTTTTAGTGTATCTCTAAAATATGTGATTTATTAGAAATGAAAAGTTGCTTCAAGCAAATTATCGTAGATAGTTCTGTGATTTTTGTTAATACTTGAAAACAAGCATTTCAGAGTATATTGATTTAGCACTATTAACCGAAAGCTTTATTTTACTTATATTATTCAGAAGCTACTTAGCTTTAAAAATGTATTCCATTTCTGGTATCAACAAGTATCATCATATTGGCAGCTAATTGAGCTAATTTGCAATACTTCCACAATATGTACTGGAAAAATCATATAATTCTTTCTATTTTATGTAATTCTTAACAACAACAACAACAAAAAAAACACATCGAAAAGGCCTAACTATCCAAAAATGAGAAAAAAAAAAAGAAGAAAATATACTGAATCCATCTCTTCTATCTCTTCTCTGTTAGGATTTTTTTTTTTTTCAGTTAGTATCCTGCCTACTGCATCATACAGTAAACATATAGCTTGGAAATATTTTTTTTTTCATTTTTTTATGAACTTAGGAGTAAGTTTTATGAACTCTGAAGAAGTATTATGAACTCTACCATAGGAGAGAAATATTTAAAAAAAAATGTGCCACTCAAATGATTGCAAAAAAAATGCACAAAGAGATTGATAATTTTACAAGGATTGTACAAAACCCTGAATCTATCACATGACAATTTTATTCAAAAGATTACATATTCTGCTGGGCTCACAGGGCATCTTCCTGCCTTTTCTGTTAGTCTGGTAAAGAAAAATCTCTTATTAAACTTCTTTTATCTTTAAATCTTTATTTCTTGAAATCTTAATTAGGATAATTACTTGCAGTAATATTTATGGTAGTGACTACATGTGTCTCTTTGGAACTGTATCCGAATTACCAGCTGTTTTAAAGTGTACCTCTGAAATGGCATCAAATGCGTATGTATTTTTGCTAAGACTGTAAAAAAAATCATTTTTGAGTATGTAAGAACATAAAATTAAGGTTCTAGCTACCATTACTTATGTCTGTAACATGCCCAGCCCCAGGTTTTATGAAAAACAACGATGACGACAACAACAAAAGAAGTTCTTTGGCTAAACAGGAGAAAAGAATACTGAAATGTATATAAAAGCTCTTCCATCACTATAATTCAGACAGAAATAGACTCCTCCCAGGAATGCTTCTGGGATTTACATGAGCTATCTCAGTGTTAGGTGGTCAGGCTTATATCTTTCCTGATAATTCAAAATTTCCTTATATGTATATGGGCAGTTTTTAATAACTAGGAGGCCACTTTTAATTTCTGTATTCAAAAACCTTCCAAGACATTTGAGTTTTTCAATCAAATATAGGCACCACAGAAGCACTCTTAGAGTGCATTCCTGAATATACTCATAAAGTACATTGAGAGAAAGGAAGTGTAGTCACCTAGGGTTAAGACAAGCAATGAAGTTTTCAATTTTTTATTCCGAGACTAAATTTATAGGATCGAAAAAGAAGTTGCAGGCTGAATAACTGCTATGTCTCAGTGTTATTGCTCATACTGAGGTTGCATCTGTGGTAAATAAGTGCTGTAAATGTTCAAAATGTGTGCTTTATCCAAGAAACTGAGTATTCTTATATCTCAGAGAAGGCCAAATTTTGCTTGTGTTCTCTCTTCACCTCCCACCACTTTCTACTTTAGTACCATTCTCCGTGCAAAAGAATCCTATTGGAGTGTCACTGATAACAGAATGATTGTTTTTTTCTCTACAGAAGTAGGCAGTGATATGGATATTGAAGTGCTACTATTTTAATGTCTGTATTGATCAGAAATTTTATAGCAGAGGTTTAAAGGCAGATGTTAAGATTTACATGTCTTTCTAGTGTGGTCTTCCAGAAAAAATTAGATTATCAAATGCCTTTCTATGGGACTGAAGACAGGTGAACAACTACAATGTGCCTATGCTTTCTTGCTTCAAAACTGCAACAATTTTTGCACTTTCTTCTTTAAAGAAATAATTGCATAAAAATTAACTGTTTTTCCTCATTCGTGTTGGTACATATTTCAGTCTCAGTCATAAACCTCAGAATAAAACACTTACCGTTCTTCAGCAGGCAGCAGGTTCTGCTGCACTGTTGGGATGAGACTTCTGAATAAATCTTTAGCACCCGGGCTCCCCTCCGCTGTGATTCCTGCAGGTCGATCAGAAGACCTGGAAAGCGTCGTATCCAGCAGTTTTTGTAAAAAGTAGTGGGTGAGCAGAGAGAATTTGATTCCACGGCCCAGCCCAGGACCAACAGCACTTGTGCGAATGCCACCAACAGAACCATTTCTTCAGCGTAGCGGGCTTCGTCGCTGTGCTCTCTCCTCCACAGATGCACTGAGGTTTGGACCAGCATTTTAATGGACAAGCTCTTGAGTGGTGGGGATACTGCCAGGGAAATGAGCCAGGAGATGGTTTCTCCAAATTATTCCCATGATGGTGCTTGGGCAGTTGCTGGAAGGAAGCAGGCATATGCACCGTATATGACTATAACAGGTGTAAGTTGTTCTGTAAATGAAGAGACAGTTCTTGAGAGCCAATGGACACAAGTTGCTTTTAGTCGTTCAGAGCTTCCTTCTGCGATCCCGGGTTTGCATCTCTTCTCCTTCTGATGCCAAGCTACCCAGACTACCTTAATGTTTAGTGAATAAGGGTAAACACGGGAGATTGAGTTTCACCTCAGCTCTGAAAGCGTGCAGGCCAGCCCCCTGAGAGCAGGCAGGTCTGCCACGTTGCTCAGGCTCGCTTTTACATGAAACGCACAGGAAGAGGATCAGTTTAATTTCTTGTTATTTTTGAATTACTTGGTGACTGCAAATGTAATTTCTGCCTTTATTAACACACTAAATCATCTAATTCTGTCAGATGGAGATTGAAACTTGTTTCTCTTCCCTATTCTACTTTGGATAGTTAAAAAATGGCAAAAATGAACAAAAAAATCTGTTTTATTGGTGATCTAACAATAGATGAGCGTAACTGGAGGAATCTAACCTACATCTATTTCTGGACTAGGTAGATAGTTTAGATAAATGTAGAGGGATCAGTCCTGTCCAGAAGGCTCCCATTTCAGAAATGGTTTGACACATACATACCATGCCTCATCCTTGGAAGGTAACGGGGTTCTGCACGAGTTAGCTCCCATTCATACAACAGCCAGAGTCAGGCCTTCATTTATTCAGTGGAAGTACTGACTTTAACCAGGATGTCAAATAAATGTCTGCTTTTATCTAGATCGCAGGCCTATGGTGTGGTTATTGGCAAATTAAATAGTGAGAGCTTAAGTGGGTTATTGTTTAAGTCTCTGACCTGAAAAAGAGGCTTTTCATAGCTGGTGATGTTTTGATTTTGGTATTCTGACGTGTGCTCTCTTATTTTCATCTCTGTGTACAAGCTGCTATTTATAACCTTAAATATGTTGGAGTACACCTGTGGGCTTGTGCTCATAGGACTGCTTAGGGATGTTCTTAGGCATTTACCTATCATTGCCACAAACGTTATTGGCAATGTTTTTTTCTAAAATAACCTTTGCTTCCATTTTCGGAATTATTTACAGGGCATCATTTGCTATGGAATACAGTCAAAATGTTGTAATTTTTGCACACTAGACTTACAGAGCAAAGTAGATCCAGAATTCATACAAAATGCCTGATTTCGATTTGGACAAAGAAACATTTTGAGTCCTGGTTGCTTTCCTTACTCCTTCTCTTCCCATTTCTCCAATATTAGAAATCTAATAGATTCTAATAACTTGAGAAAACATTATTTGAGGAACGAAAGGATTAACCTGATATAAAACAAACCCATTTATAATGGGTAAAACTGAATATGTCTTTGATCCTTTGAAATAAATAGGATTATTTGCATCGTGAATAAAAACAGATAGTCTTGATAGTAATGGTATGTGACTGTGTCATTACATAAAAGTTATGCTCTTGCTTTCTCTATATTTTCATGTATGTTTGACACCTTGCAAGGTTCATATATAGATGATAAATATGAATACTACTTCCTTTTCAGGAAAAAAAATACATAAAGGACCAGTCCTATGACATAACATCAGTTAGATGGACCTGATTTACCTTATGATTCCTTCTATTTCAGTGGGGACTCTGACTAGGAAAAGTTGGAGTACGGAGTGTGGTAACACCTGAGGATCACAGAATCACAGAATGGTTGAGGTTGGAAGGGACCTCTAGAGATCATCTAGTCCAACCTTTCTGCTCAAGCAGGGACACCTAGAATACAGGGCACAGGGCGGCAACCAGGCGAGTTTTGAAGACCTCCAGAGAGGGAGACTCCACAGCCTCTCTTGGCAGCCTGTGCCAGGGCTCTGTCACCCACACAGGAAACAAGCTCTTCCTCACATGGAGATGGAACTGCCTGTGTTGCAGTTTGCACCCATTACCCCTTGTCCTGTCACTGGCCACCACTGAGAAGAGCTTGGCCCCTTCCTCCCTACATTTCCCCTTCAAGTACTTATACATGTTAATCAGATCCCCTCTCAACTTTCTCTTCTCCAGGCTAAACAGATCCAATTCAGTCTCTCCTCGTAAGACAGATGTTCCATTCCCTTAATCATCCTTGTTGCTCTCCAGTGGACCCCCTCTAGAAGCTTCACATCCCTCTTGCGCTGTGTCACCTCCACAGGCACTCTGAGATACAAATGGTGTGCTCTGGCACTTACATGTGTTGTTTTTCTGGCTTTTCCAGTGTTGCTTTGGAGATCTTTTCACTGTTTTTTCCTGTCTGAGGAAGACCTCCTTTATATAGGAATATTCAGGTTTGGAAGAGGGTTTAGACTTTCAGGTGATGAAGACCATACTGCAAGCCAAGGAAGTTGTCTGCTTCCAGCAAAAATGCTCATGGTGCTTCAGTGCCCTTGGGTTTTGTGAACTGAACAGCCATTTTCTGCCTGGTTGCTTGATTATCTTAATTTATACAATTATAAATTTATAAATATAATGAATTCAGTATAAATTGAAGGTTTTGCTTCTGAAATGATTAAGAGTGGTTAATACTGAGTAGACTTCCTTTTATGACATGGATACATGCACTTTCTTTCGAATCTAAGACACTTTTACAGTCCTGCCAATTGTGTCAAAACATGAACTGCTTTTGTGTCATGGACAAATATTCATGAGGAACAGAGTTGACTAATTAAATAATTTGGTTTACCTAAGGTAGTTTTTGAATCTCAAATTGGCAAGAACAAAAAAGACTCATGCAATCAAAGAAACACAAAAGACAGGGTAAAACTAATAGATTAGAACAACTTTAATTATCCTAGAGTATAAAAAACACTATTAAAACCCTTTGATAAAAATCCTTTGAGCTTGGATTTTTTTTTTTCATTAGCATTACTCATTGATGCTTTGTTCATTGCTGGCATTAATTTAATTTGTATTCTTTACTGAAAGCAATGCATGTGCATTTTGGTTCCTTCTTGTTGGCATCTTAGCAGAACAGAACATTTGGAGTAACAATCTTTATAACAAATGGTAATCCAATGATATCCCAGTGTATAGACGCAATCCTTGAAAGAAAGAGGTAACAGTTTTCTCTAAAAAAGGATAGAAGCTCAAAGAGGCAAGTTCTTGAAATAAGAAGCAAAATATTATTGCACTTCACAAAATTCAGCCCAACAAGGCAAAGAATGAGCTAGTTCTGGCCCAGGAAATGTTAGGCACGCTGGTCAGCAAGCACTGGAGCAGCTCTGTTGATGTTGGTTGGCTTGTCCATCTTCTGAAGTCTGAGCAGATGTTGGGCTCATTTTGTGATGAAATGGACAAAACTGGATAACCGGACGGGTGGTTGAGTCATTACATTATCTTTAGTTTTTATATTTACTTTCTTTTCATGACTTCTTTCCCACAGTTTCTGTTCCAAGTAGCCTCTTGGATTGGACCAGGAACATGCTGTAACTAACAGGGCTGAACCACTATTCATCCTCTGATACCACTTGGGCTTGTTATTTTGCATGTGGCTCTTGTAATTGCACTGCTGAAGAAGACAGGATAATTCAATCTTAATTCCTGCAGGAATCAAATCCTAGTTTTAGGTATTAAAAGGAGTGTCTGGCTTGACACTGGCTGGAGGCTGTAAGAGCTGCATGAATACACAAATGGACACTCAACTTCAGCCTTATGCTTCCTCCATTTGGCCTGGGTGCTAACCTTTGGTCATATGCAGACACTGTGGGGCTGTATATTCCCAGAAGCCATTCCTCATTTCCTCTAAGGGAACTGATCACTTGTTTCTTCTATTTTGAACTTTTTACAGACCCGGTAGCCAAAAAGGGAATTCCCAAAGGTAAATGCAGGAAAACAAGGAAGAAAACGTAGGAGCTGAAGCTGGCCTGGAGCTAGGCAATGCTGGGGCAAAACCAGAGACCTGGATGAATGCTGTTGCAGCAGCATGGAGTTAACCCCCCAGGTGGTCTGCAGCAGGGAGCAGGAACTGATGCAGAGCTAGAGAAGGATGAAGGATGGTCTGGCTGAAGGAGAGGGACAAATCCCATGGGCAGCCTGGCTTCTCACCATAGTTGAACCTGGTCCCTCTTCGGTGGCCTTGGTGGCAACACAACTACTGCCTGCTAGTGGAGACAGCTATGTGGCTGCTTACACTGTTCAAACAATCAGAAGGGACTACCAAACCAACAGGGGCCTTTCCATAACTTCAGCAGGGCTCGAATCAGATATACGACTTTCTAAGGCAATGTTGAAATTCCCTGCGTGAAGACATGCAGTAGAGTCACTGCTGGATTAGGACAGTGTGGCTATTCATTCCTTTCTCACTAATATAGGACAGGGCCATAATTACCTAGTTTAAAGCAAACAGAACAGATGCTGCTATTATCACGTTGGTGGATTGTTCTGTTATTAGTGTTTGCATTGCAGGAATGCCTGGAGGCCCAAGCTATGGTGAAACATCTATTTGCTATGCGCAGAACATACTAGCAGGGAAGACAGTCCCTGCCCGGAACAGCTTCTAGTCTGCATACATGCAGCGAGAAACAAAAGAAAGACTGATGGTACCACACTGAATCAAAGAGAAAATATGTGACCCATCCAAATCTGTGACTTGGGAAGGCCTTGATGGATCTGGAAATTGGTATAAGGACAGACTCATTACGCAAGCAAGGTGGAGAGACAGCAGATCTGACCAGCTGATGTTTTCGTTTTACATCTAGAAAGAAAAAAATGGCATATGCATGAACAGCTTACATTAAGTGTGATCACAGAAGTATCAATTCCACTTTTTAAAAAAAGACAGTCTGATAATAGACATCTCAAGCATTTTTGTGCACTTCTTTATTAATGATCCATGTAATTACTTGCTGTAAGTCATTTGGAATGAAAATATTGCTTCACTCTCCTACAGGAGAAGGATTTTGTAATGTCTTCTCGCAGTGTAGTATATATGGGTTTAGGGCTATGTGGATTGGACGTGGCAATTTCAGGCATGCAAAGCTATTAATCCACACTTTGTCTATAAAAACAAAAAGAAACAAGTGAGGTGGACTCATGCCATGGGTAGTGCAGGGGAATTCCACACATGCCTCTCTTTTGTAACTTTTGTCTAGGGAGAAAACATTGATGTTAGTAGCGCAATAGTTACAGTCACACCAAAGGGATTCACTTGCAGTCAAGTATAAGTGGTTTCATCAAGTAATTCTCTGTGTTTGCACTTTTTTTTTTGAGACTTCCATTCTTCCTTACATTTTAAAGTAGATAATTGTCACATTTAATTTTATTTTCCTTTAAAAGCTTCATTCACAGGGAGTTCATCTGGAGTATGGCCCAGAGATTTTTCTGTTTCTTCTTATGCCTTTATTTTCCTTGCATCTACTATTCTGTCATTCATATGGTTTGTATCCATGTAATTTTATTCTTTTTGCCAGACCTATAATGCCACACTCAGGCCATCAAAATAAGTGAGTTCAGCAAATTCAGGCAGAATTTACTTTAAATTGTCTGTGACTGCTTCAATAAGTTGAGTATTGTAATATTTAGCAGATGTCAGATTTAACAGATCTGACAAAATAATATAGCTATAAGAATAGGAAAACAGTAAAAAATATTGTAATGTTCAGTAAAGTAAACTGCATTTTGTGACTTTCACAAGGTCAATGATGAAGTGGGAAAAATGAAGGAATCGATTTTGTCTTCAGTTTTAAACTCTTGACAACAATTTTTGATTTACTATTGTAACATTTGTTGCTACATTTTCTAAATTCTGCAATTCTCTTTCTATATATTCATGGTAGATATTGGAACTGCTATATCGGACATTTAGCTGGAGTAAGTTGCTCATATTTAGTTTCCTTTTAAAGGAAACTAAGGAATAACTAAAGGAATCTATGGACTCTATCCATTGACTCTATCCGCAGTTCTGCCAGTGACGGTTTGGCAGAGTTTTTGTGGCTGCCTGGGCAAAGCAAAGGAAGAGAACAGAAAGGAGAAAAGGAAAAACATGAAAAGGCAGATATGCATGTGTGGGTACATCTTTTTCTCTTTTTCAAAAGCAATCATGTCAGATAGGTAAAATTGGAGAGGAACAGACTGTTCCCCACAGCATTATTGCTCTTGGGACATAGGCATATGGTCCCTTGCAGCTAGACATCACTTCCCCATCTGAGCAGTGGCAAAGTTGCAAAAGACGATTAAGTGCTGAAAAAATGCTTCTCAATCTGCACCTCAATTAGGTGTGCAATTTATGGCTGTTTGCAAAGGAACACTCTTCACTGCTCTCTGCATGTGCATGGCAATGAGGATCATTGGTCAGAGTTATTTCCTATTATGTGCCATCTTTACCATCTCTCTGACTCATATTTCTTCTGCATTCACTGGGCAACACAGCTAAATGGCAAAGGTGGTAGATTCTTTTGGTACAAGAGGAATCTACTGCAGTCAGCAGCTAGCCGGAATTATCAGTCTGAAGATTTTGAAATGGAACAGTGAAGTCTTCAAAATCCAAGGCCTGAGTTCTCAGCCGGTTAGTCCATTCTCATACCTATTTGGGTGGTCATTTCAGAGGGATGTCTTCAGATGGTCATTGCGCATGGACAAGAACGTCCCTTCCATTTTATACCAGGATAAAAAGTCATGCATTAGTATGTGAGTGAGTTACAGAAGCCTGTGACTGACTCCATGTCGTTGCTATCTGTATTGGAAATCGAGGCCTTGTTTTTTAAAAAACTCTATGCTTACGATTCCTGCTACAGTAGAAATTACAGCAAAAATAGCTTGAGAGCTTATAGAGGTGCTTCCATGAGGATCTGCTACAATAAATTGTAGCACCCCAGGCAAAAAATGAGCATAGCTCAGCCCTAATTGGAAGAGCTCTCTGGAGATGTTGCTCCTGTTCTGCTCGCAATAGAAGTCCCAAGGCTCTGAGGCAAGTTACTTTATCTGGCCATGGTAATCCCTGAAAGGTACAACCCTTATGTTTTCCCAGCAATTACACTTTCTTATTTCTTATAGGAAAAGAAGGAGTTAAAAATCTTCCCCTATATACAGCAGAAGACATAAAGGGAATAATTTAAATGTTTGTGATATTTTTCCTGGAAGAGGAGTAAGTTCCTGGTACTTTTTTAGCTTCGAGGGACATGTTGTCCTCTCTAATACTTTCAGATGAGGAATCTCAGAGCACTTTATAGCCAGGAGCATAACATGCCACCATCAGGTGTTGAATTCTTTTTTGCACCCAATATATAGGCAGGCAAACTGAGGCAGAGCTGAGATTGCTAACCTCACTTTTGCAATCAGAGGGAGCAAGTGGACTCACATCCAAGTTTTCTGACCCCTTCCTCCTCCTCTATTGCTAAATTATACTATGACTTTCGTTGTGAAAAATGAATATGTTTTCTATTTGTGGCACTTCATGAAACAGAGAATAAACAGATTTATATTAGTAAAGGTTCACTGAGGTGAAAAATGAGAGGAAGTCAAAAAATACAGATTGAAATTAACTAATACACAAAAAAATCCCATAACTATTCTTTCTCATTTTGAAGATCTTTGGGCATCTTACTATGATATATATGACAATAAAATTTTTAAATTAGCAGGTGAACTAAAAAATATTCGGGAAAAAATATTTTATTCCAAAGCTTAGGAGGAAGCATCTCCTGCAGTCTCTGTTCTGGCTGTGATGGTTGCTCGCTGTCATGCTGACACGAGATTAGTGCTGACAGCACAGAAGCAGTAGTGCACAGGTACCTGCTCCTGCTGCTCTTCCTTTGCATTCAACCCCCCAAGCCATATGCACAACATCATAACATCATTTACTTTCGAGTGGTTCTAAAACAGAGAGAGCAATAAACATAGTTGGTTGGTTCACTGAAACTTGTATGTGCAGTGATTAATGTGAATTCTAGGTGTAGACCTATGCATTTCAGATAGGTTGAGCCTGCTCTGCCTCCTGTTGAAGTCAGTCAGAGGATTGCTTTTGATGGCAGGTTAGATATCACCAACCTAGGTAAATTTATGGCCAGGAGCCTCCTCAAGATGATTAGGAAAGGACAGCTTCAGAGGATTTGAATACACTGGCTCAGTCTTTGATCATTGTAAATCAACGGGCTGGCACTGCTGTGGTTATTGAGATGGGGCTCTGGACCCTGGTTTTATTTCCTTTGACAACAACATCCAGCCCTCTGCCTTTTTGGGCAGCCTCAGCAGATGCCTACCACATAACCAACAAGTGGGGCTCTTCAGTGAAAGAGAGCCGCTCACCGTGGTCTGAGATCAGCAAGGTTCAAATGGCTCATTGCTTCTAGCGTTATAGTTTTCTGGCAGATCGTTTGTCTGTGCAAGGTTTAATTTATTGGAATTAATTTCATACAGCTGTTGGAATACATCAAAGTGCTGTGTGAGGGAGCGTGGCAAAGACAGCCCCTATGGTGTCGGCAGCGAGGGAGGGAGGGAGAAAGGAGGCTGCCATCTGGCTCCCTGACCAACCGTATTAAGTTCTTTCGCCCAAGAAATCTGAGCTTTTTGTCTCAGCCATAGACGTCGTTCCTCAAAGATACTCTGTTAAGCAGCAGATGCCCAAGAGACCGTTAACACTGGGACAATTAATACTTCTAAAAATACAGTAAAAATACAATCTTGATTTAAAGCTCATCTCTGTAGCAAAGTGGAAAGAAGCTGCAGTCTGATTGCAGAGAGCAGGTGGAAACTTTGCCTCTGCAGCTGGCTGAAAGCTACATGCACATTTGTCTGGGCCAAACCGTTTGGGGTCAGTTCCTTGCTGGACCATGTATAGTCATTTTCTGCAGGGCAAGGCTGGTGCAAAACATTCTCAGAGAAGAAAAAGTCAGTCTTCATCCCTACTGCAGAAATGATGGCCACTTCACCAGAGAGGAGGCAATGGGGAGTTGTGCTTCCCATTGTACCATTATCCTGTTCTCTCAGCACTGGTTATGTGTTACAATCTCATCTTTCTTTCTGGGCTTATCATGCATTGAATTGTACTAATTTAGTTCCGATCAGTGCAAATGTATGTAATCACAGTGGTGGATATGAAGTGTATACACTAAGTGGTCAGTCAAATTGTGCCTTAGCTCGGGATGGGGGCAGTCTCTCCCCAAGTGGCTCAGTCAACGAGACGAGGTGAACACCTGGAAATGTGTGGCTGTCCTACCTCAGCTTGGCATGTTAGTGGCAGCATGACACTGCTAAGCCAAGGTAACACAGAACAGTGGTCTTTGCTGACACCTCTGCTAGAAGGCTTTGCCAGGACTCATCTGTTTCAAGGATGGCAAATGGTAGCTCTTAAGGACCATATTGTGGAAGCACAAGTTTGACCATATCACAGTGAAATTGAATTATATCAGGATATTTATAGATAAAACCTATCCTGCAGAGCCGTTTGAAGTGACTGGTCTTTAACAGGTACAATTATAAACTGAACCCCCCTTCTCTTTTAAACATTTGGTGGGGGCAGGGAGGAATTGTCACTCATATTTGTGTAGAACACAGTACCTGAAGTCCCAACACAATGGAGAGATGTAGATATTAGTGCAATATACATGATAAATAATTGAAATACAACCTCCTACTATGATTGATAGTAATAAGGTAGCAAGAATATGGCTAGTACAATGATATAACACTTCCTGGCATCCAGACATTGTAACTCGTCAGATAGGCAGCCAGTTGTAAAACAGGCATCAGGAATAGAAGTGTTCATTCTGGAATGTTTTTGCAGTAAAACCTGACTACTATAATGTACACTCTGCTTCAGCCACCAGGCCCAGACCATCCTTAGACTGAGATAGCATTTCTTTTTTCATGCTTTCCCCTTTCCTCATTGAGATACAGGTCCTGCCGCATGTGCTTTAGCACAGATGGATCAGCATCAAAATAAGGAAGAAGGTAAGAGCACCTGTGTTTAGTTTTCTCTCCAAATTATCATTGAGGGCATAGGAGCATAGGAAGAGGAAAGACCTGTGGATTTCTGGGGCTAATTCACTCTGGGTGCAAGCTATCATTTCAGGTAATCCTCTTGTACAGAGATCAAGCTCTCACTTGGACTTTCATCTCTGCCGTTCTATTTTGCAGTTGTTTCACACACTTACTTCCATAATAAATAGATTCCTCTATTCAATTTCCTCCCTAAATTTATTCATGGGCAGTTCATAACCATTTGCTCTTCTGCCAATATATTCTTTTAATTAAATACCCTTTTCCTTCCTCTGGTGATTAATCTTCTGGTATTTATTCAGAGAAATCATATAATCTCTCAGTCTCCATTTAGCCAAGCTTTTCTAGTTCTCTTGGTACTGTTAACTTCCATTTACCAAATGTGTGGAGGAGATCAAGATCTCGCAAGGAAAAAAAATAAAGAATCATTGTAGCCCAGCTCTTTGCAAGTCATATTGTCAACAAACCTGATGAACTGGGATGCAGGAAACAGGATATAACTTGCATACCAAATCTATGGAGTCTACATGGCTACTTTAAAATCTTCTGGTAGAATTTGGGATCAGGGCTTGGGCTTGAAAACCTTTTTTCCAATGTACGAGGTTGAAAAGAAGCTTCTAGGCACTTTAAGGATGGGTATATGTGTAAAGCTTTTCAAAAGAGGATAGATTTCCTAATAAATGTTCACTTTCTGTAAATTTTTGCCTAATATTTGCAAGTTCGTATTTGTAACTGCAGAGCCTGTCTGAAGGAAGATATTTTTTGACGTCTCCTGTCTTCCTGAGTCTGTATTCAATATGCCAAAACCTATTAAATGAGTATTTCTTGAATGATGTTTTTTCCTGGATTGTGTGGTTGGCAGGTATGAATAGATAAGGTAATCACCACTGCCATTGCAAGGAAAACAAAACTGCTGCAAAGCAGGAAGACTGGAAATCTGCTTTCCATTCTTGCTCCAATTTGTTAGCATAGCTTCTGGCTTACTTTCTACTGACCGTCTTGGAGAGGCATCTCAGTACTGTAAACTTTTTATTCAACTCTCCCAGTGGTTTTGAACAAGTAAATCCATTCACCTTTTCTGTTGCCTTGTCCTTTCTCTTTCTGTAAGCTATTATTTTTCAGCAATGAAATTAGTTGTTTGCTTGTGGAGATCAGTGCTTCTTTGTAGATCAGCGGAAGTTGAAAAGGCAGTGCAACACACTAGATTTTTGCAGTAGAGAGCACACTGAATGTATCCCACAGTTCTGAAGCATGAGCATAAAATTTGTTGGTGTCACTGGCCTTCAGGTTGCCCTGTTGTACAGACTAGAAAGTCTTGATACTAAATACTTGATAGAAAAAATACAGAGCTCTGGTCATAGAAAAGGAGACAGATGGTTGATATATGTTGTTTATACCCTTCTTTCAGAGGTGTAAACACTGAGCACTGAGTAGGGTGAGGCCTGGAATGCTCCCTGAGGAAGCAAGGCATAGGAGAATGGGCATAAGGCTCATATAGTCAAAATAAAAGCAATGTCCTCTTGAGAGCAGATACTTTCAGAACAGGCAAGAGGCAAGATTTGCTGGAATCCTGGAGCACAGTCATGGAAGGCTGAGCCTGAAGCTCTGAGAAGAAGATTGGCTGGGGAAAAAGGAAGTAAAGGAAGAGAGCTTCGATCAGTGGATTGCTCCATAATCCACAGCTCTGCAAAACCCACTACCACGATCTAGCTTCCTGCTGGGCCTGGGAGACCATTCACAGTCTTGGAACCAGATCTTCTGTCACTAACAAAACAAATTCTGGGGCTCTTCCAAGGATAAGGACATTTACCCTGATGACTTTACCCCTGCGACTGGCAAAATTCAACTATTGCTACATTGCTGAAAGGTTTCGAGATTGCTCTGATTGTTGCAGTGTAGCCACGAGCAGGATTTAATCTGGGATCTTCTTTGAGAAAGAGTGAGACTTGTGGGAAAGAAGGTAAAATAACATATCTTACAAATAAACATGTCACAGATTTTCTTTTGTCTCATTTTTGTGAGCCAAATCAGGCAAACATCAACATCTGCATGAACAAATCATCTCAAGAGCAGCAGAAGCAGTGAAGATATATTTTCTAAGGATTTATATTTTGAAGTTGAACTTTTGTGGGAATTATCTAGTTTTTGAAAGAGGCTGAGGTCACAGGTTAGTCCTTCTCTTGGCAGGGCTATTAACAAGGCTTCTCCCCACTCCCCGATTGCTTAGTATTTCTACAGAACTTGCCAGAAGCTTAATAACGCTGAGGCCTTTACCCCTCTATCCAGTTTGGCTGCTGTGAGCCAACAAATTCAAAAACTATTTAGGGGGAGCTGTCTATTCAACAAATACAAAACAATGACATAATCCTGCTGGAAACTGGACCAAAAAAAAGAAAATGCTGGAGAATGCTCAGGAATTTAGCCAACTGACTAATAACATATGCGATCATGGTATAATCATGATTTCAGGTGGAAAAACATAAGTGTGATCTTTAAAATGCAAATTGCCCCAATAATGGAGAAAAGTCTTTAAAACTCTGTGTCTATTTGTAAAACATGTATTTTCTGTAGATCACTCTTCCTGCATGTGTCACTGACATATCTCCTTAGCTTCCTGTGTGGATTTTTCCTTTCTCACCATTTTCTTGCTTCTTCTGTTCAGATCAGAAGCTCTTTGGGGCAGGAGCTGCTTGTGCTCGTACAGTGCTTCGAGTAATGAGAACTCCTTCTTGGTTCAAGCTACAAAGCATTTTTATAACTTCAATACTACATAATAATAAATAATCAAAGTATGAGCAGAGAAACTACCAAGAGAGATGAATCTTGTTTAAATACATGGGGTTTGACTGCACTTCTAATCATATTTTGAAGGCTAAAATTTTCATTACTTGTCAAGATCTATGTCATGCCCATTACTAACACCTAAAGCAGTGTGGAGCTCTTCTCCAAAGCCGTCTTAGCTATCTCAAAGAGTCCAACACAGATATCATCTCCTGACATAGACAGCCTTAGGTCCAAACTCTGATCATGACAGATAGGCAAATGAAAAAGAGATCTGAAATAAGCTCATTTCAAATTATATTTATTCCTTAAGTGGTTTGGTATTATGCATTGAAATGTAGTACTAGAGAAAGTAGCACAACATTTTGTTTGCAAAGGTAATTTCTCCTGTTTTATTTTACATTTCTTTAGGTTAGCAATCCTAGGTTACAAATGGACTCACCACTTCTTTGGAGAAAATATTTTTCAGTACAATCATCACATTGTGTCAAGTTCTGAGGTAAGAGCTGCAAGAAAGAGCTATAGGAAGGGCAGGAACCGTCTCTGCTAAACTCTGAACTTTATGTTCCCTATCAGAGCAATGTCACCTTAAAATCCAATTCTTATCCAGTCCACTCCATAAACTGTCCCCTTACGTGATTGTGTGAGGTGATCTTCGGCAGAAGAGCAGTTAGGTTGCAAGTGCTGCAAGCAGGGTTTATAAAAAGCATTTGAAGGAGAAAAAAAAAAAAAAAAACTAGTGAGCTTAGGTCATATGCTAAGGCTGTGTGCAAGCTCGTTTGTAGCTATCTCAAACTGGGAAGCAATGCTGAGCTTTCGATAATTATGACAGGCCAACTCTACAGTGTAAGTTTAGCTGCCTGCAGAATGCCTGTGCACCATTGCATTTGATGTCTTGTGTTTTCTCATGACTATTTAAAGTAACTCCATATAGACTATTTAATAACTGAACCTTCAAAAATGTTGTATATTGAAGTAAAACACTTTTGTTCTTTTCTACTTAGTGACCTTAAATGTTTTCATGCCACTAAAAAAATCCTCTTTTTTTTTTTTTTCAATTGCTGGAAATTTGCAAAGACTTTTCAAATGCAAAAAAATCAATTTTACTATTTGAATGTATTTTCTTTCATTTAACACCATGCTATGATATTTTAAAACACTTCCTCAGCTGGAGCACAAATATTAATTCTTTACAGTGCTCCCTCAACATACCTTGCAAATGCACATCTGGCCCAGCTGAGCAACAACAGCTTCACAGCAGTGCTTGATGTCATCAAAATACAGTTTGAGAGAGGCTGCCTGAGTAAGTAGAGAGAATAAGGTACTTGTTCCTTGGCATCTCATATCATACTGAAAAGACTACCTTTTCTCCACAGTTTTACATGTGTCCTTACAATGGACTGTGCTGTTTAATGCCGCTGCCCTTATAATGGGATAGTAAATTTTGCTTTCTAAATACATAGTTCATTCTCTATGAATACAACAACAAACAGGTGCTAGCTTATTTTATTAATAAGATGTTCTCAGAAGACATATACTTAACATTTATTACAGAATTTTAAGTGTCTTCAGTTAATGTCAGTGTGAACCCTCCAGATAATAAGAAAGAGGGGAGTTCACCTAAGACTTTACCAGTGATTCTGAGAACTAGAAATGTCAATACCTTGGCATCACTGCAGAATTAGAGAAATGATTCTGGATTCATTTTGAGTTTTCACGGCAAACACTACAGTTTGTGTTTCTTGATTTGTGTGACCTCTGAATTCTGCTCATTCATCAGTAGAATGGGCAATGCAATACTCACTGGTGTTCCTCGGCCATGACAGGAGACTGGAAAAATATTTGCTCAAGTGCTTTTGAGATCTGTGCTTCAAGTGTCCTTGCTATGGGCTGAACCTTTCAGTGACTCTTTGAAGGCAGAATATGTATCAAGAGAGGTTCCACAAGGACATGCAGGTGCTGTTTGCTCATATGGGCCTCCCTGAGCATCCTGCTCCTTGCAGGCATAACTTGCTCCGCGTTCTGTTTCAAAGCAGCTGTTAGGTCTGTTGATTTCACACCTTATATATAACATTAAAATGTTCATTATACAGGCTTATCTTCAGAAATGAATTTCTCTTGGTACAACATATTCCTGTAAGTTGTGTGATAATCAGCACAAGAACCTAATTGGCACGTTTCTGCTTGAGGTGGAGTATTCTAATTAAGAACATTTGGTGTTGAAAGCGAGAACTTTTCTTGACAGAGAAGAGTTGCTAAGACTAACTCTGCAAGTCTGAAGGAAAAAAAGGATAGCATTGTTAAATTACATAACTTTTGAAGATGAAAAGCAGAGTCTTTTTTTTGCCTGGTTGTTGCTTTAGTGTTAAAGTCAATACTGAAGCACAGTAATGGAAAAGATCATGCTGAAAATACCTTGTCTCATTCAATTCTCTTACCTTGTCTTTCCAGCTAACACTGAATAAAAATGTTCTTCACTTCTGGACAGATTATCAAATTTAAAGTGTATTAGCAGGCACCAGCTGTGTGCTCTAATTATTTGGCTGAATCTTCTGACGTAAGAAGAGAAAATCTGAGTTAATGGCTCAGATGCTCTCTTGCCTGGTTCTCTAAAATCCACCACCTTGCACCTGGTGCATCTGCACTGAACGGGCATAAAACAGCAGGAGGGCAGAAGGGGACAGTTGGGGATGCACAGCAGAGAGGGACAGATGACTATGCGTATTGCAACGCAGTAAAGAGCTTCCTAGCAAAATATTAACCTTTTTTGGTTAATGGCCCCGAATGAGGAAGGAACAATTCAATTGTGTTTCTTTCCAAATGACTGTAATGTTGCAGTAGTTACAGAGCTGAATTTAATTCTCTGAAGAAGATATCTAAGGTGCTTCCACTGGACAGTAGACATGAACCCTTCTGCAGGGGCTACTGAAGTCCAGGGATGATATCCTACAGGGCATAACATCCGCTTAGAGTAGCTCACAATGCTAGTTTTGGGTCATCACTACATACTGTGGTGGTGCTTGGGGAGTTGTTGCAGAGTGGAAAATAAGACGGTTGTGCTCAGAGTCTCCTGTTCAAGTGCGTGACCAGTCAACTTATCTGGATCCACAGCTCCATTGCTATGTGCAGAGTTTGAAGCAATCTGTAAAACCTTCTACCAAGATATTCCACCTCCATGACGGACTGGAGCTCTTTTGGTGTGCACATGATTTCCTTTTTACTGAAAGGAATTTAGTTCATAGACACCCAAAAGTGCTCTGCAAACTGAACCAACATACAATAAATAAGATGACTGGAGAATTTGTTTTAAAAATGCAGCACTGCACTGAAATAAAATATTAATGAAGATTGAGGAGAGAGAATGAGAGAGAGGAAAAAGGTAATGATAAAAGGAGAAACATGGGGCATGTGGAGTTCCTTGTCCATCTCTTGTAACCTGAATGACTTTCAGGTTTTAATAGAAATTATACCATAATTTAGATAATATCTTTATCTCCCTGTAAATATAGAGGGAGGTATTAACTGCTGAACAGTGCTGCAAGGACAATTTTGGACTGTTCCAATGTGGAAGTACACTATATGTTCAATAGATGCCAAGCAGGATTCCAGTAGCTCTGCACATGTTTATGGGTA
>JAVCKT010031108.1:0-10060 GCA_032273925.1 Rhynchotus rufescens | reverse complement strand
AGGAGAAGGGGGCGCGGAGCTGCCCCCTCCCCATCATGCCCGTGCTGCGGTTCCTGTGGTCCTGCCTCAGGAGAGCCAAGGTGAGGAGCCGTCCCCGCCAGCACCCCCGGCACCCTTCGTTTGGGACCGGGTCCCGGCCCATGGCTGGGAGCCGGGATGGGTGAGGGGGTGACTCTGCCGCACTGGGGTCTGTGGTGGCGCTGGGTTTGGGGGTATCACATCTGTGGGGCGGTTAATTTTGCATGACCCCTATGCAGATGTATATGCCTGTATGGACCCCCATACAGCAGTTGTGTTATTGAAGTGTCCCAGGCTGGCAGCGTACGGAGGGCTGCGGGGCACGGCTGAGCACTGCAGGGCACGGCCGGGCACAGTGGCACGTGAGCAAACGCGCTGCGGGCACGTGAAGGGCCACGTCCATGCACGGGCACGGCCAGAGCGAGCGCATGAGCTGGGGACGCGGGCTGGACAAGTGGGTGGCAGCGCGAACGCAGCTCTGTGCCTGTACCCCCTGCCTGGGATCAGCTCCTCCTGCAGCACCCGGGTCTGGGCACCACAGGGACAACCCACAGGGACAACTTGGCGTTGGTCCCTGCTCTGTCCCGGGTCAGCGGCAGTGACTGCAGTGCTTGGTCCCCGTCTGCCCCTCTTCCAGGCGTGCGATTCCTCCTGCTGATTGAGAAAATCCAAACGAAGCCCGAGTTATTTTGATGAGTAGAACAAGTCTCTTCCCTCTTCTCAGTGCGAACGTCCGCAGTCAGTAACCTCCTTGCTGCCCTGCTGCCCTGCTGCCCGAGCACAGCCCTGCAGAGCACACAGACACGTCCCATAAACCCAGGGACACCCAAACTGTTATTCCAGGTATTTGTGAAGCCCTGGGAGGCTGCCCTGAAGCAGGGCAGGAGGCCGTGCGTGGCCAGTGGCCTCTGCAGAGGAGGTGCCGCAGGCTGCATTGCCCGCGGGTGGGTTGTGCTGGGCAGTTTTGTGCAGTTGTGTTTTCAGAAAGCTGTGTTTGCAGAACTGAAGTGCAGAGGCAGGGTCAGGTCAGAGCACCTGGGCCCTGCTTGTGTTTGTGTCACTGTGGAACAGCAGAGCGGCCACAAATAGAATGACAATGGGACAATTGAGACCGGAGGCCCTGGGCTTTGATTTCCTGCATCAGGGGCTCTTACTGCATCTGGTGTTTTTATGTTTGGGTTTAATTCCTCATCTGTATTTTTAATAAGATGCAACTCTGTCCCTCTAAAACCGATCCTGTTTTGTGTGTTACGTTTGCTGCATCGCAAGCTGTGATGTAGCCTAGTGGTAGGTGTGAGCGACAGGTTCCAGGTGTTGCAGGTAAAGTCAGCACGGGCTCAAAGACCTTCAGGTTGGAAAAATGCTGAAATCCCATTCCGACGGATACTGTGCCCCAGACTATATGAAGCAAGTGGATGTGCTGTGGTGAAATGAGCGTGGAATGTGTGCTATTCCCGAAGGGTTTCCATGCAATCCTCAAAATAGCTGAGTCTAAAAATGACATTTGTGAAATTCATTAATAATATTAATAGCTGTCTTGTCTGGGCTGTCTCCAGAGGGCCCTGCGGGTCCCTGTTAACCCTCTGGGCGCTGCTGTCATCCAGTGCCCCGCGCTCCTCCTCACCCTGCACTCCCGCCTCGCGCCTGCCCCTCGCCAGCGCCTGGTTCTGCTGACCAAGCAGGCGTTTGTGTCGGCCCTTGTTTTGGAAATGCCTGGCCGGGTGCGGGTGGCCGGCGTGGGCAGAGCCGCGCGCAGGGGCTGCCGCGAAACCATCTCTCGCTCCGAGCGCCCTGGCCGCGTCCTGCTCGTGCTCCGCGCAGCCGCCTTGCCGTGCCGCGCCAGTACGAGCACGGTTCTTGGGGGCTATGGGCTGCGTCCCGTTCTTGGGCAGACCTGCTGCAGTGGTGCTGGCAAAGCAGCGGTTCCTCCGGAATGGCAGGTTCAGCAGTAAAACGGGGGTTGCTCTGCCCACAACGGGCTTTCCCCGGCGCCCCGCTGTGAGGAGCGCACTGAGCTCCTCAGCTCAGGAGTGATTTTGCATTTTGTGCTTCCCAGTGACATCTGCGTGCGGGGTGGTGGCGAGGCTGGGGCAGCCGCCGGGCGCTGCGGAGCCCGCGTCCCTCGGCACATGCGCCGTGGACCTTCCCAACTTCCCGCCGCTCTGCTTGTGGCGGCACCGCAGTTTCTGGTGGACACTTCTTCATTTCGCTTCTCTTCCGCTTGCAGTTCCCCATATTTCCACTTCCATCATTTCCACAGTAACCCCGAGTCAGACTCCACGGATGCTGGGCTGGGCCTAGAGGTGCCAGAGCTGCGGAGCGGAGCCGTCCCCGCTGGGAGCGACATCCCGGATTTGGTGCCGCTCGGTGCTGCCGAGCCGCACGGCCGGACGGGAGGCGCTGTGCACCTCGGCCCTGCGCCCAGCCTCCTTTCTGCCTCTCCTCCTCTGCCTGCGCTCGCGTTGCTCAGCTACCCGCTCCGAGGGGCAGAAGAATTTCTCCAATGGGCAGAAATGTGCAGGGCTCTGGTGGCAGCTGGCGAGCTCCTCAGACTAAATGAGGTCAAGCTGTGCCTGGGTGGAAGACTTTGTGGAAAAGAAGATACTAAAGTCGAATGCAAATGGAAGAAAGAGGAATGGTGACTTGGAAATGGAAATGGAAGGTGATTTCCAAAAGTCACCTTAGGATAGGGGCATTTCTTACCCTGTTCTTGCTGTGGCCCCTCAGAGCAGCAGCACCTCGTGGCACGCCAGGCCATGCTGCATCTCCACAGGTATCTGCTCTGCTAGGTGTGAGGCTGATGCTTGCTGAGCTCTGCAGTAGCAGACGCAGCAGAGATCCCCGTGATAATCTGTGCAAATGCCCTCGCTCTGATCCTCTGCAGTTCCCGGCGTGGTGCTGCCGTGATGCTTGCGGTTCTGTGCCGCTGTTCCAGAGGGTCTGGATGGGCAGAGGGGAGCGCAGCAGCCGGCAGAGCTTCCTGCCCTCCTCTCCAGGGGCACCAGTCATGTGGCACAGGGCTGTGGGCACCGCGGGCAGAGCCAGGCGGGCGGCCAGAACTGGGGCTGAGGCGGCAGCCACTGGGTTAAGCTCCGCTCACTGTGCCTTGTCCCCAAGCTGAGTGCCCCGGCAGGAAGAAGGGTCTCGGGTGACTTGTGGGAAAGTCAGGCTCACGAGAAGGCCGCATTCCTGGAATGCTCCCCAGGGCCCTGGGCGCACATCTGGCCTCTGCGGGGCTGTTGAGCTGCTGGGGAGGGTCCCGGTGCCGCGGAGGGGACGTGGAGCCTGGGCAGCCCGGCCTCCTTCCCTCTATGTTCTTGTCTCCCATGGCCGGGTTTGCTGGCCGGGCAGCGCCCTGCGCTCCCAGAGCTCAGTACTGTGTTGAACGTGGGCACCTCCTCGCCCTTGCACGTGGCCAGGGCCAGCGCGGCCCTCGGGCGTCTGCCCGGTGCAGGAGGGGAGCGGAGCCCGTGGTGCCTGGCGGGACCCAGCGCGGGGACTGGCTGCGGGACCCTCCGTGCTGCTGCGGAGAGGAGCACGGCGGAGCTGGGGGGAGATGCAGGCGGGCGCGGAGGAGCTGGGGGGAATGCAGGCGGGCGCGGGCGCGCTCCGGGCAGCGTGGCTCACAAGTGGCACCCAGCGGCCGGCGCAGAGCAGAGCAGAGCGGGGCTGCGCGGAAGCTCCGAGCGGGAACCGCTTCCCTCTGCGCTTCCCTCTGCCCTCCCTCCCGGCCCGTGCCTGCTGGCCCTGCCGCCTTCGCGGTGCCTTTGCCAGCGGCTGCTGCCGTGCGCCAAGGCAAACGCGCTCCTGCTGCCACTGCCTCTTGCGCGGCCTCCTTTGCGCTGCGCTTAAAACAACAGAATGATTTATGCTCTTTTTCTCTTTCCTTTTACAGTGTTTCACACTGCTAGAAGATAAAAAAGATCCAGGTAAGCTGAGATGATGTCTTTCTGAGCACAAATGCATGTGATTTGGGCAGGGGCTATGGGAAGAACATAAGGGGCCCTAGTCTTGTTGAATTGTTGTTTGCTGCACCCTGTGATGCTCGAGAGCTCTGGGCACAAAAGGTGCTTTGTGAAGGGCTGGGTGGTCCCTGCCCCATGGGATTAGCAGCAGGAACAGAGCTCCTGAAAAGGGTTAAAGAGCCCTGGGGAAGGCGAGGGGAGGCTTAAAGCTTACATCCAGGACTAAAGCTCACATCCAGGAGAGTCTTTATAGGGGCTTGTTGCTGTTTGGCCCCTTCCTTGATTAACTGCGGGTCAAGCCTGGGTAGGAGCCGCCTTGGCCTTCACCCTGGCCCCACGGACGCCTGCCCCTCGGTGCCCGTGCGGCAGCTCTGGGCGTGGGAGGAGCAGCCGCCCTGTGCCCGGGCACTGCTGCCCCACAGCGTTCCTCGGGATCCCGCCACGAGCTGGGGCCGCAGCGGGTGCTTTGGTGCCGCTCCGGTGCCCAGGGTGCAGCCCGCACCGTCTCCGCAGCTGGATTGACGCTGCCCGCTCTGCAGGTGCCGCCCGCACGTCCCTGCCCTGCCAGCCCGGGGCGCAGCTCACCCCGTCCTCGGGCGCGGACACTGGGGACTCGTCCCTGCGTGTCACAGCACCACTAGTGTCACTTGCGGGCAGGAGGACACTGGCACCTGGTCTCCTGCTGCTGCTGGGGTAGGGAAGAGCTGGGCTGACAGGAAGAGGTTTGTGCTCCGCGGCAGGAGCGGGGCTGGTGGCGGGACCCTGAGCGTGGGGACCCCGGGCGCAGGACGGGCTGTGTGGGCACAGGGCACAGGGCTCCCGAGGGCCACGCTGGCTGCAGCGGCAGCCAGGACCTGGAGGCGGCACCGCTCCAAGGAGGCAGTGCTGCGTTCGGATGCAGTGAGCGGGTTCCCGCGGACTTTGGAGCTCCGTGGAACTGCTGCCTGCTGGCAAACCTGCTCATTAACCCTGGTCAGGGCTAGGAAGCTGCGAGCAGAGCCGCACGTGGCTGCAAGTGGCTTTGGTGCAGGGGATCTTCGGCTCTTCTCCCTCCGCTGCGTGGAGGCCGCGCTCTGCTCGAGCAGCTTCCCTGCATCCCGCGTTCCCGGGAGGCACCCAGGCTTCCTGGGAGCAGGTCTCGGTGCTGCCGGCCGACCCGGCGGGAAGCGCAGGCTCAGACCGTGCTCGTTATTTCTCATGAAGGAAACCCATTGTTCCTCAGACATTCCGATTTCCCCGCATTATGGCCTCCATGTCCTTCCTGCTGGGCACGCTCTGATCACTGGGAGTTGATCCTGTGCTTGCCTAGGATGAAATACTCTGTGCCTAGTTGTAGTGCTACAGGAGAGTGAGAGGTGCTTCCTAATATTCCAGCAGGAATATACCCGCTGGAAAGCACAAAGGTAGGAGAGCTCGAGCGAAACGGAGCGGTTTGTCCTTCCGTCCGCCTGGCTGTGCTGCGGGAGCTGGGCAGCACCCACGAAGGGGCCCTCGGTGCCGCGCGGGTCCTGCCGCCGCTCCCGGCCGCCTCCACGGCCCCTTCCCTGCGGGAACCGCAGAGCCCCAGGGCGCCGCGGGTGGGAACGCAGCTCCCTAGGCAGCTCCTGGAGGCGTGCGGCTAATTGTGCTCTTGCTAATTAATAGGAACCCTCGTGGCAGTGATGCAGGCGGGCAAAGGACTCCTGTCAGATTCTCGGCTTAGTGATTTGAACGCTTTTGGTTTGTTCTGCTTTTGCCTTTCTGTTCCTTGGGCCGAGCTGCTGACCAAACCCTTCCGCTTCCCTCGCCCTGTCCCGGCTCAGGGCCGGATTCACGAGCCCAGGGACCGGCTGCTGTGAACCACCCCAAAGCCGGAGCCACTGAGCCCTTGGGAAGAAAGTCCCCCTTGGCCACAAAATCCCCCTTGGTCACGCTTGTGTTTCCAATAAATGGTAATGGAGAAACTGTTTGCCAGAGCCCGGAGGCACCTCCAGCCTGCAAAGGGGAGCACTTTTGCATGTAAAAACATCTGTAACTGTTGCAGTAACCCGCGAGCCGCAGCCCACGGCAGCTCCCGGGGCCTCCTGCGTTTCCCTGCAGGCTTGGGAAGTTTTCCTGCTTCCTGTAGCTGGAATGTGCAGACTCCTGGCGCAGCGACGCGCGCGGCGAGCGCGCAGGGCCTGGCAGTGCTGCCCGCGGCGAGCGCAGCCTCCCCGGCACCGCGGCTGCAGCGGCAGCTGCCTGCAGCCTTCAGACTTTGTGACATACCAAACTGCTTCGTATTGCATTTGGGGATTCTTCTGTAAATAGTATTTTTATCAGTATTTGTATTCAGGCCTGGCAGGTTCTTTTGGGAGGACCGGCATGGGGCTTGGGCTGGGGTGCAGCCGGGCCCCTGGGAGAGCCCCCTCGGACACAGGAGCCGCAAGGGCTCCCAGGAGCCACGCTCCGAATAGCATTTCCACAGGGCTAATCAGCATCTTGGCTGTTTTGTGGCGGCTTCTTTGCATTTATCTTGATAAACCCTGGACTTGCTTCCTAAGCCCTAGTCCAGAATGGAGCGCAGAATGGAGCCACGGCCATTCCCGGGAGCTGCCGCTCCCTGTTTCCCCCGGCCGGCACAGCAGGGATTCCGGGGACTGGAGGGACCCGGTTTTTCACTGTCCCCTCCAGGTTCCTCTGGTAGCGGGAGCACCAGGCGCTGTTGGTGCCGCTGGCTCCCAATGGAAGAGGATCCCGCGCGGGGAACGTGCGTCCGCTCCCGGCTGCCTGGTGGGGCAGGGGCTGGGGCCTTCCTGCCCTGCTGCCACATAATCCAGATTCCTCAGATAAATTCCTGCTGTTTCCCCACGATCTGCGGCTGCTGTTTTAATTGCCTAGAGCTCTGGGCCAGACACAGGACCCTTGTTACACGGCATCGGCCCCTATGAATGCTGCTGTTGTGCGCACGTCTCTGAGTTGCTCTGCGTCTTTCCCGCCCTCGGAGCCAGGGATGGAGTGCGGAGCAGATCCCGCTGCCACTACCCACCCTGCCTGCGGCGCTCGGTGTGCCCGTTACCTCTTTGCCCTCCTTTTTCCTCATGGAAAAAAAAAGGATATTGAAACTATCTGCCTTCTCTTGGCCAGAACTGGCTTTTTCTTTGCCCTCGTGCTCCTGCTTCCGCTCCATGTTTGCAGTGACTCCCAACAGGAGCATTCTGCTCTCCCCACCAAGATGAGGGCCCTGAGTGCTGGATATGTCCTGATTTCCTGCTGGACCCGGCCACGAGGAGGGAGGTGTCCCGGGCACTGGCGGGAGATGGTGGCGCAGGCGGCAGGTGGGTGCCCACACTGCACATGGGTGCCCATGGGTGCCCACTACGCACATGGGTGCCCACACTGCCCACAGGTGCCCACACTGCGGGTGGATGCCCTTGCAGCCCACAGGTGCCCCGTGGGGGGCTCGCGCTCCGGCTCCTCGCCTGCCGCCCGGCTCCGCATCGCTCGGTTGCAGCCGCCAGGCGCGGGGCGCGCGGCGGGACGAGCTCTGCCCGCTCCGCTGGGCTCCCTGCGGGGCCGGCCCTGCCCGTGCAGCCCCTGGGAGAAGTGCGGCCCGTTCAGGGTGTCCCCCGCAGTGGCTGCAGGGAGCTGCGGGCGGCTCCTCCGCCCATCGACCCTTCCTGACATTTTTCCTAGTATTCAGGCAGTCTAAAAGGGTCTTTGTTCTATTTTTCCTATCCCTTCCGAGGCTGGGCCACCCTAACCGATGCTTCCCTCTGTGCCAGCAGAGTCCCCTGTGCTGCTCTGGGCCGGGTCTGGCCGCTGGCAGCTCCGGCATCGCCTTGCTGGGCCGGACACCTCCTGTCCCACCGGAGCCCGGCTGGGAAGCGCCACGTGCTCAGCGAGCACTGCTCACAGTGCCCGCAGGCCGTGTGCTGCCCGCAGGCTTGGGTGCCGAGCACTGCGCTTTCCCTCCCTTGTCCCATCCGCTCCGCGCTTCCAGCCCCAGCGCTCTCCTCTTCCCAGTCTGCTCCCGTTTTGGTGCTGGAGAGGTCGACTAGCCACAGATGCTGCTGTGTGCATCCACACACCCGCGCACACCCACACAGCCTTGTGCACACTTTGCACACATGCACACCCTTGTACACGCTTTGCAAACCCATGTACGCTGTGCACATCCATGCACACTGAGCACACCCTTGTGCACACCCGTCACACCCCACGCACCCTTGCGCACCCTTTGCACACCCGTGTGCACTGTGCACATCTGCACACACTGGGCTCCTTGTCGGGGAGCGCTGCTGGCCGCAGGGAGCCCCGGGCTTTCTGCCACTGCTCGGCAATGGGCTGCGCGCTATTAATATCCACGGCTGTGAATGCTGCCATTGAGCGGCCGCACGGGGAGCTCGCGCTGCTCCCGCTCCTGCGCCTGCTCTGCTCCCAGGGCACCCGCCTCGCTCGCAGCAGCGCAGGCCACGCGGGGATGTGTGGGGATGCGTGGGGATGTGCTGGGCTGCCCACTTGACCTGCCCTCCCCTTCGGAGTCTGGGACAGATTTCCGGCCCCTCTGCCCCCCTCCCGCCACTGCCTCTTGAGGAGGAAATGAGCGGAAAATGCTTGAAATCCTCCGCTGAGCTGAGCCCTTTTTCCGCTGGCTGCTGGGGCCGCAGGGACGGAGATTCCCGTTCCCCACCCACGCTGACGTGCCGGGAGCCTTCCCGTGGCGCCGGAGGAGACGCAGCCGAGCCCTGCAGAGCCTTCCCACCGCGTCCCCAGCTGGCAGCGCTGTCACACTCGCCACCCGACCTGTCCCATCCCCACGACCAGGCTGGGTCTCCACGCCGGCAGCTCGTTGCCCCCTGCTCCTGTGCTCGCCCGTGGGTTTCATTGCACGAGCTTTGTGCATTGCCCTCGGGGCGCCTTGCCTGTGGCCATGTGTGTGAGGGGGGGACCGGCGGCAGGGACAGGGGAAGCAGCCGCCGGGTCACCCACATCTCCAGCCTGCTCCAACGTGTCTTTCACTCCCAGTGGTATTCCCCTTGGGTTAATAATAACCCGAGCAGCATATCGCACATTGCAGCCCCTGCTGCTAACTGCTAATCCTCACACCTCCGCCCACGGCCGCACCGAGCGGCCCCTCCGCGCCGGCCCCGGCCTCGCAGGATGAGCGCTGTGTCCAGAGCAGCGTTCAAGAGGTTCCTCTGGTAGCGCCTGTCCCAGCACTAGGAAGGTCTCTCTGAAGAATCTGCGTCTTAGGAGCTTTGGCAGATAATTGTCCCTTCTTACAATTCTCATCAGGAACTGGGCAGCTCCCAATGACAGAGCAAATAAGGCGGAGGGCTGAGTGGGGAGGGGAGTATTGCTGGGGGTCAGGGCTTCCCCTATCCCATCCCTTCCTCATGCTCTGCTTCCTTTCATTTCCCTGCTTCCTTCCCCTGTCTGTCCTGGGCTTTCCAATGGCCTCCCATTTCCTACAGAACAAACTCAATCAAACATTCAGTCAAATGAATCCTACCTCAATCTCACCTTAATTACTGTTTTTTTTCCATCTTTGCCCCATACCCTAGACCCCATCCTCCATTTTCTTCTTTGTCCTCTTGCAAGTAATTTTTGACCAATATTATCACAAATGGCATGAATTGAGGTCCTAACTTCAGTCTGTGAGACTTGTGCCCTACAGAGGTGGTCTTGCACGGTGCTGCTGCCAAACCTCACCCTGTCCCATGAAAACAAGTAAGTGCCGAGCAAATAAATTGCATCTGCAATGTGAACATGTCCTCAATAGAGACAGCAAATGCAGCTTCTGGTCCCTTTGACATCTTGCTGAGGCTGGAGTCCCAGCCTGCTCGGTTGGATGGGAAGGGACAGTCAGGGACAGCCTGGTGTCCATCCAGAGTGTCCAGGGGCTCATTTTGGGGAGCTCATTTGGGAATTGCAGCTGTTCGGCCTCCACTTGTGCTCCTGGAGCCCTGTTGCTCTCGAGTGTGAATCCCGCCCCGATGCCCCCCGGGCTGGCAGCAAAGTGGGGCCCGTCGCTGCCGGGGGCGGCAGGACGGAACAGTGGGCGCCGGCAGAGCCCCGTGTGCGCGCCCCCGCGCCGCGCGCGCCCCCGCGCCGCG
>JAVCKT010031106.1:0-18184 GCA_032273925.1 Rhynchotus rufescens | reverse complement strand
TTCACTCTGTTAATTCAATTCCTTTTGATAGTGTTGCAAGAAAAACTTACTCTGTTGTTGGACCAAAAAAATCACGTTCTATTCACCACATCAGGGTCTCTTAGAGAGTGGTAAATGTGATCCTATGTCTGTAAGAGTCTAAATGGATTTTTCTCTGCTCTATTTTCAAGATGTAACAAAATTACTAGGTAGTCTATGTACTCAAAGTCAGAAATACACTGGGAGCTGAATACTGTCAACACTACCAGAGAAGCCTGATTTTAGCTCCATCACTACACAGCAGAGTTCTACTTTCATGGTGCATTAATTCAACACCTGCAGGCACTCTCATTCCTTGCTCATATTACAGGCTGTCTTGTGAGTAGTTAAAGCTCTGGTCTGGAGTGTGGAGTAAAGCTAGGTGTTCTGTAGTGATTTGTACAGGGACAGATCGTAAAATCCATGACTTTAGTTAAAAACGCTGGCTCACATGGGAGATAAAGGATGAGGCATATGCAAGATGCTTTCTCTTGCCAAAGTTTTCAGATTTTCCCTCTACCCAGATCTTTTTGAATATTAATTCCTTTTATTTAAGAATGAAAAAATGGAGCTGAAAAGTGATTAGCATCCAAATCTATAAATCTATTCATTTGTTTATCATTTGAAAAAATCTGATTTAAAAAAGCCACTTCAAGGCTTGAAAAAAAAAAAGCATTTCTAAGCATTGGACTGAATGGATTAGAAAAAAAAACCCAACCCTAAAGCTTAGCTTTTGTCATTTGTATTAATACTTTAAACTAGAAGCATTAGGGAAGCTTAATTTAATTCAAAAGTAGTCATTTGAAAGCACTGTTTGGCTGTTGGGCTATTGAACTACTCCAGTTGCTGTGCTAGTAGGGGGGGGCTGGAAGTAACAGGCTTGAGGGGAGGCCAAGAATAGAAAAAAAGACACTTATTTCAGTAGCTTGGGTAAATGTTTAGCAATCATAGAGAGACTGCTGTGGGGAGAGTTACTATGCTCCAGTAGGCAATGTGTTATTGTTATTTCTTAGGTTTTCCTAGCATGGCAGCTGCTTTATGAGGTCTCTGCCCTGCAGAGGAGAAAACTGGGGTATGTGTCTGAACCCAGTGGAGAGTGCGAGCTACTGCCTTATACCAAGGAAAATACCACCCCTCAGCTGCCTGTACTGCTGAGTTCCTGAAGTGCTTTGTATTGCAGAGATTTACATCTCTTGGCTGGTTTCTTGCCTTTAGGCAATTAACTCTCAAGCCTCATCAAAGCTTTGAAATGAAAGCTACTGCATCCCCAGGAGCAGATGATTGGTGGTACCTCATCTCTGTGGTAGAAGATGCTACAAATTCCTGCTGATGTCACAGAGAGCCAGTTATCTAAAAAAAGAAGAAGTCATGATGCTGTTCAGTTTTTTAAAGGAGGTAGCATGCAGGCTGGCCCAACCTGATTTCTGAATCAAAGGTAAACTCCTACATGGACTTTATAGGGACTCTTCAGGTTTTGTAAAGATAAGTTGTAAAAACACAGGAAGGAAAAGTGCTGATCTGGTCATACCATAGTCCACGTTTCTCTGGCTCCATATGCTATCTGATGGTGACCAAAAGCAGGTATATAGGAAAGCATGTAAGAACAGGGTGCATGATACTTCCCTGGATACTCTCTCTGCTTCCATTCATTTGAGGCTCAAAGACTACCTGAGTGAGAGATGTTTTCTTTCAACTTATAGACTGAAATTAATTCTGGTTTGTGAAATTGTTCCAGCTTCTCTTTGAATCAATGCAAGTGTTTATGTTTTTAGTTTCCTAAAATATAACATACTGTGGCATGAAGTTCATCAAATAAACGAGCTTTGCTAAGGTCACAGCCTCAGAGGTCAGGCTGATTCCTCATGCCAAGTGTACTCGTTCTCCCATTGCCATCACAGCAGGACTGGGCTCCAAAAAACATTCTTCTCCAATACTCTTTTTCAGTACCTGTTAATACATGTTAATATTGATTAATGCACTCTCTGCATATGGTGCAGACACTTGCCTTACTCCCCATTCACCCAGGATGCACATTAATCAACAATACAGCATGGTATACTATGTCATGTCTCATTGCTTAAACATTTTTCTATTCCCTTATGTTGTTATTAAATTGAAGAAAACTAAGTGCTTAGATAGAAGTAATAGATCAGTATAACTGGATTTGTCTTAACACAGCCCAGATAAAATTGCCCAGCAGAGTTTCATAGAAAATCTGTTTGCATACAGAAAATATTTTTGAGGAGTTAAATTGCTGAATATTGCTTCCATTAACTGCAGTGACACAGGACCCTTTGTTCTGCTTGTATGTCCCACTGAAGGAAGATATTTCTCTCTCTCTCCTCCAATTTTTAAAAAGTTTTTCAGATTTATGGGCTTCCAGAAAGCATCATCTTAGCTTCATAAACTTTTAGTTTGTGAAAAAAAAGTGTCATTTTAACAGGTTAAGTATAACTCGGCCTTAACTTATTTCAAGCCCAGTGATTGTGGCACTCAGCTTGCCTTATGTTAATCACCAGGAGTTAACCGCCTAGTAGAAGCTCTGTAGTCGACACAGAGGGATTGACGACTTGGGAGAACGATTTATTTCACCCTGCGGTAGGTGTACAAAATCAACCTCTAGAGATATCCTTCTTGCTTTATTGATTAGAGGTTATTGATTCATTGTAGTCTACCTTAGACTACACATTTACCCTAGGAAAAGTTAGACTCTAGGAGATTGACTTTGTAACTACAACTATAGAACAAAGCAGCATGCTAGAAAATGAGTTCAATTGTATTTGTTATAACAGATGCCAAGTATATTAAAAATTACATTCAGTGGACATAACTAATGGAAAAATCCAGTGATTTCATAGAATCCTAGTGCGGAGAACTCAGAAAGAACTTCTTGGGGCAGACTGTGGGCTCCTTCTGATGTGGTCACTTGCGTGAATTGCCTTATTATAGGGCATATGACCAATTTATGTTGGTTGGGAGACCAAATGTTTTACAGTATGTTCTATGGTGTATGAGCTACCTTTAAGATGCACTAAATTTGAAAAGGTTATGAACACAAATATATTCCTTATTGTCTAAGAAATTCCTGAGCTCACATACAGCTTGGTAGTTACATGCCATATTTTAATATTTACACAGAATGAGTTGGTTATAGTGGTTCATGCAGTCCTTACCGTACCATTTCATCACCACTGAATGCAATCTCCATCGTCAGTTAATGTAGTTTGTGTAGCAAAATCTGTTAAATAAACTCACAGTTTCCTTACGGCTTTTATCAGGCTGCAAAGAGCATTAACAATATGTCTTGCAGATTGTTGGTGCTATATGAATAACAGGTAGCAACTGTGGTGTTCTTATGTTCACTGAATCTCAGATACTGTGAAATAATAGATACTGTCAGGCCTCCTGAGCAATGCAAAGAGAGCTTGTGACACAAAGAATAAGTCCAGAAGGACTTTATGCAGGAAGGATTTTGATGCATAATTGAGAGACTTTTCATGAAATGATGCTTTCCAGAATATTTATGCAGTGTCTTACATCTTTAAACAACTGTACAAACAATAAATAATCCTCCTCATCAGTGTCACTATATCCTATTGAATAAGTCCCCAGGGCATTGTAAATAAAGGTTATCTCTCAGCCATCAACAACAAGCAGAAGAGAAAGGATTTCCCCACTGACTTTCATGAAGTTTGCTGTGGTATTTTGATTTGATTCTGCATTTTTATATTAGCTTAGTGTCTGCCTCACTGAGATGTTCAGAGGCACCCTAGTCCATTAGGTTCAGAAATCCCTCAGGTTTCTGAAGGATTTTGAAAGCTTGACGGTATGTTTGAAAAACATAACCAAAATCTACTGCTCTCCAAGGTACATTTGAAACTTTGCTTCTGCTGAAAATGGTGTCAGGACTCTCCCTAGACAGGTATGCAGGATGAAAGCACACTGACCTACTCTTGCACCAAAGAAAGATTACTAGTTCAGGTTCAACTAGCTCGGAGTATTACCATAAAATTACATCTAGCTCTCCTCACCCTCTTAGTGTTTCTACACAGCTCCTCATCAGTGCATAACATGTGCAACTCCAAATGTCCCAACTATTACTCATTGCATGGTCCCATGACCTAAGAAACTGTTGTCTTAGTTTTATGGGTGGTAAATGGAGGTCCAATGTAAAATTATTAAAGATTCTTAGGCAGTCTTCGGATTTCCATAGGACAGGGATCTCTAAATACCAGTGAAACTCTTGTGCTGAAATGTACCCAGTTTCACTCGCAGGAGCCTACTGGCCTATGCCAAAGAATGAGTCCTCCTTGCAAGGTATTTGAGAACAAATTTGTTCTCTCACACACATTAACTATAAATCCATTTTTCTCCTTACTTTATCTTTTTTTTTTTTCCCTCTGAAAGCCCGTTCTTGTACTTGCCAGTGAAAAATCCTCAGCTGATTGTTTTCTGTGAGAATCTTTTGTCTTTAGGGCAGGAGGTGATAAGGCAGTTAAGTGCAGTTTTCCAGGGTGAATAAAGGTCTCTAAGGATCAAGTTAATTTTTGGTGTTGGGCCAAATGATACAGACAGACTCTTTTGGGTACTGTCTGCATTCAGTTTCACGGAATCACAGAATGGTTAAGTTTGGAAGGGACCTCTAGAGACCATCTAGTCCAACCTCCCTGCTCCCGCAGGGACACTCAGAGCTCGTGGTGCAGGGAGGCTTCCAGGTGGGTTTGGAAGACCTCCAGCGAAGGAGATTCCACAACCTCCATGGACAGCCCGTTCCAGGACTCTGTCACTCTCACAGTTCTTCCTCATATGGAGGTGGAACTTCCTGTGTTTTAATTTACACGTATCGCCCGTTGTCCTATCACTGGCCACTGCTGAGAAGAGTTTGGCCCCTTCCTCCCTTCATGTACACATTTTGTACACATTTTATGCCACTTGATAAACCAACATGCAAAACAGAGCCAATATTAGCAACTGATAAGCCAATGTGTGCATCAGACCCAGTATATATTCAGCACCTTCCCGCTGCCTTTAGTAGAAGTCCTTTGTGGAAGAGACGTCTTCAGGTAAGGGTGGGGTGAGATATGCCTTAAATTTACTAGTCCTGCTGCTGCCACTGGCCAAGACAACTGAGGTAAACCATGGTTATGGCTGAAGAGTCATTTATCTGGTGTAATTCTTGTTTTGTGCCTGTGAAATTAAAATATTCTTGTAAGGAGTCGAGGTGAAAAAAAGAGATGGCTGGGAAAATTTTCCTAGAGAGAGACTTCTTTCATTTTACTATTTCACTGAAAGATCGTAACAAACCTCTTTTATTCCTTCTGCACTCCAGGAGACCTCTATTCCAGTCAGCAAGAACTCTCTACCATTTTCTCTTCCCTGCCTTAAACAGAATATTCATTCTCTCTGGTGCTGTTGTATGAGAAGAGGCCTGCCTTCCCTGCCTCTTTAGGAAGTGAATACAAAGGATTCAAATTCAAGCTTTCTAGTTGACCAAGTAATTTCTCAGAGATATTTACAATTATTTTTACCTGATTTCCTTACCAATTGATTCACTTGGCAGACTTGCAAGTAAATAATATTCACCTTTTGAAAGTAATGAAAATGCTAATTTATCTAAAGAAATGTGTTGTGATTGTCTGTCTGTCTATGTCACAGTTCCAGAGATGACTGCTGGAGTAGGTGCTGGGGTAACTCCTGTACCTCAGTCCCTTGCAAGTGATAAAGCCAGTTGTTATGCTGAATGGTAAAGTGTGGCTCAGCATTTTAGATTGGTACATGCTGGCAGTTTATATGAAATGTCTTACCTGGTCCTTCTCTGAGCAGTGACTTTTGGTGCTTACATATTTCAACCTTGCCTGGCTTTGACCAATGTTTTGGCATTCCTGTTGCTGGGAGGTGGTACTTCTTCAGCTTCTTCTTTCTTTTTGTGTGTGTATTCCTTGTGATAGAGTGCTTTGTTTCCCAGCTGGAGCAGAAAGAAGCAAAACTCAAAGCTCAAAAAAAGGAGAAAATTTAAAAAAAAAAAGTCTCAGTGATATCAATCAAATAAGACATGAGTAACCTGAAGGAAGAGCGTGATGTAGATTTCCACATTGAGAGGAATGTTTCTTACTTTATATTTTTCAACTTTTTAGTGCAGCTAGTGATCATGCAGTGTTTTTGGCATTTCTCATTAGGGCTCACCTGCTCAAAGTCAATGACCAGTCTATATCATGAATCACTTAACACTACTCTATCATTAGATCAATGGCTGGAATCAAACATACCAAAGACACTAACAGCTAGATTCAAATCTTAATCTTACGACATTCCCAGTGTTATTCTAAGCAGAATAAACAAAAGAAGTTCTGAAACCAAGAGAAAAAAAAATGACAGAAAACCAAGAACCAAGTGTCGCGGCTACAGACTATCAATAATCATAAAATAAAATATTTATTGGGTGATCAACCAGTTAAATACTAGCTGAGAGCAAGACACATAGTCCTTAAAGATGTTGTGTATAACAATCTTTTGTTGGCTGATGATGAGAGGAGGTCAAGATGGTCATAGGTGCTGTTACAGAAACTCAGGGGTAGGTACCCACGAGTAGAATCCCCCACTTTCTTGGATTCATGTATATTGTATTCTCCTGTCAGCAGTGTATGTTTTTCCCAACAAAGCATTCTAGCATATGATGATTTACAGAATTTTGGCTGCCTGCAAAGTTTCTCTAGGAACTGTCTTTCCGTAAAAGGGAAGGCATATGATAGTCTCTTTGGATAGCAACTTGTCTGAGGGCCTAAATACTCTCTTCAGGTGGTGAAAATGGAACTAGTAATTTCATTATTATGATTCTGGAAGGACTGGAGAGAGATTGCAGCATAAATTCCTATCAGAAAACTGCAAATAGCTTGTATTTAACACCCCACGTGGTCAATATCAAAGCAACACAGACTAAGCCCATGCTTGCATTATGTATATCGAAAATGTAAAAAGTGTATTAGATTGACTAAAATACTACTCAGAGAAAAAGGATCAATTAAATAGTCTAGCAGTAGTCAGGCTGATAGGAACTTGTTTTCATGAGTTATACTTGGTCGAAGTCTTGTACTTCTGATAATAATCCAAACTGTTTCATAAACATTTTTAGTCGCTAATATGAGGCACAACTTTATCCCTGATGTATCCCTGCTGGAGCAAGGAGATTTGACCCGATAAACTATAGAAGTACTTTCCAACCTCAACTGTTCTGTGATTCTGTGATGAAAACATGACATATCAGATGTGGAAATACTTAAAATTAAGTGTAAAATTTGGTTTAGCAGAACTACATTAGGGCACAATTCAAAGGAATTCAGCAAAATGGAAAGTGTCAGTAAGGATTTAGTGGAATTTGATAGGAGGGGTCATACAAATATCCAGATGAAAGTATAGCCAAGTATTCTGTGCTGAATGTTATGCCCTGATGAAAATAAAATACCTGAGTTTTAATATTTCATTCAGAATAAAGATTTGTAGTATTATGATCATGTTTAGCTAAAAAAAGAAAGAAAGAAACAAACAAAAAACAAACTCTGACAACTGAGAACAGCAAGGGGATTAATCTCAGAAGTTTATAACCTTTTTTTTTCCATCTTTTTTTATTGTACAATCAGAACAAGGAAATAACTAGCTGTCCTAATACAACTTTGACTGTGTAGCTCAGAGAAAAGGAAAGGCAAGGAGGAGAGAGATTTTTTCCATTATTTGCAGCCAGAGGAGCTGATAAGAAAATGAAGAGGAATGGAGCCAGCCAGTCTCCATCTCCCTGGATGGCTTAGCTGGTGGGAAGTTTCACCAAATGCATTGAAAGTGCATTCAGTCCATTGAATGAGTAACTATAACACTTTTCAGTTTCATTTCTGATCATGTCACCATGTTTAAGTTGCAAGGGACATAAAAGGAAGAAAGAAAACGTTCTGTAAGTGTAATAGAGGCAAGAGAAACACTAAGAAAAAAAAGGATTCATTTTTCAACAAAATAATAAACTACCAAAAAATTAAGATTAAAGTTTGAAGAGTAAGCTTGAAGATTAAAGTGTTTAAGTGTTTAAGTGGTTAGTGGTTATTTTTTTGTGTCAATCATCACTAAAATAGTCACCTGTGGTCATAAGTGTAACAAAGCTAACCTCCAAAGCAGGCAGTAAGAAAGGAGCAGGAGTGAGACAGGCTGATTACAAAGAATTTAGATGTTGGATGTTTACTGAAAGTCTGAGTCTCTGTGATGTGAAGCCTGGAAGAAGCAATCTAATAGTTATCTTTGATAATTCTTGAAGGATGGGTAGCTTCCAGAACACTGGAAAAGAAAAAGCTTAGCATTTGAGACACTGTATATTATAGACTAGTCTATTTTAGATTCAGTTTCTCAAAATACAGTGTAAAAAATAAGCATTTTTAAATATCTGGAGGATAATAAGGAAATGAGTTAACAGCCACCATGGATTGGACAACAGCAGGTTGTTTGAAATCATGTAATTTCCTTCTTTAACTACATAACATTCACCCTTATGAATATGGAAAAAAACATGGTGCTTGCTTCTGATAATTTCATATACTATCTCTTCTGACGTTTTATAAACCAACTATAGAAGCTCTGTGTAGATTTAATTAACATAAAACTGGCATGAAATGGTTTGGAAAACTGTATAAGAAAGTAGTTATGAAAAGCTCACTATCAGTCTGTCACGTGTGGCACTTTTCAATATCTTCATGGATTTTCATACTGATGCCAACATTTTAGAAGCAGGATGGAGGACAAGATTAGATTTCAGATAAGAGTATGACAAGTTAAGGTCTGAAGCAGTAGAACGCTGTTCAGCAAGAATAATTTTAAGCTTGGGCAGGAATAATCTTATGTTAACTCACAATGAACAATAAGAGGTTAGGCTGGATTTGGGTCACAGTAGATCACAAACTAAGCAAGATTAGAAAAGGTAATTTTGCTGTGAGTTAATAGGATACTTATACAAGAGTATTATCTCTTGGATATGTGAAAAAGTTATTTGCTTTATTAACTTTAGTAAAGTCTCATTTGGAATATCGTGTCTAGTTTTGGATTCTAACTTTCATGAAAGATTTGGATCAGCTGAAGATATTGCTGAAGTGAGATAGCAGGAATAATTGTGGGGCTAGAAAAATGACTTCTGAGAAACAGCTTAAGGAACTGGAATCATTAAATTCAGATAAGAGAATACTGGGCTGGGGGGAAACATAATGGCCTTTAAACAGCATAAAGGAGAAGGTAATTGTTCCCCTCATTCTCTGTGGATAAAACAAGAGAAAATAGGTAGTTTTCAAAATGCTTGCATCATGCTTCTAAATGCATAACATGACTGAAGAGTTTTACTGCATATATGAAAAGTTAAGAATGAGTTAAAAGGTCAAAATTGTTCAGCATTGTAGAAAACCTTAGTCTTTGATTTGTCTTGAAGTATCTAATTGTCTTGAGCTAGGCTCTAGAGGCTCTAGAGTAAAATAATTCATGAAATCAGGTGCCACTTTGGAAAATGCTTGCTTTCCTCACTGAAGTTCAGGTTCCAAAAGAAAATTTCTTCTGTCCTCTTTGTAACCTTCTTACTCTTACAGTTATAGTCTATAAATACATTGGCACACAACCTATGATCCCACAGTTTTTTTTGTTAATGAGTTTTCCTGTTAAATTTCAGGGTTGTAAGGTCAGATTCCAAGCACTTGGGAGTTTTTCTGTTTCATCAGAAGACTCTGACCTCTGTTATTAGGATTGTTGATTTTGGCCTGTACTTGCAATCAAAACTGAATAATTAAAAAAGGAGCAGTGGCTCAAAATGATTACCAGTTGTAATTACAAACCAAAATCAACAGTCATACAGCTTACTGGCACTGTCTGCTTTTTTTTTTTTTTTTTTTTTTTACGTTCACTGCAACTGTTATTACCCCATTTCCTGTAGTCACTTAGCAGTAGACACCTCTCGGCTTGCTGCTTGACTCCCCTTGCATGGATCAGAGCTGGGGTTATGTGGAAGGAGTCTGCTACAAAATATGTCCTTTCCTTGTAGGCCTCTGTTACATCTGCCAAGAACTCATCATATGAAGAATGAGTCTCAATGAAGGAAGCCTCAGATAGTCAACAGTTGATGAAAAACTTTCATTATTGTTTGTTAAACTGACAGCTGGAAAACTGATTATCAGTTAGCAGTTCTGATTTCTATTACTGTGTTTCTAACTCTTTGAAAATAATTCAGATTTCTGATTTAAAAATCTAACTATATTCCTTTTGCCCATATGTCATATCCTAGATTTGCATAATGAGATTTGAAAGCATGTCCAGAAGTAAGGAACCCCTAAAATAACCTATATTATGTAGAAGGGCACATTAGCATATGGAAGACAGAAGAGCGTGAAGAGTAACTTCTTCATGGCTGTTAAGTATTCTGTAAGTTTACAGTATCATCTAATATGACATTTTGTCAAGGGCTACAGAGGCAAAACAATTATAGCATGAGATATTATAAACAAATGAGCCTGAAGTATAAACATGAAGAAGCAAACAATAAGAAAGTTTTAAGTAGTAGTGTTCAAACTGGTTAGATCCCACTGTGTAACTTTTTTCAACCACCTAAGTACCCTGGGCCTGTTCCTGGTTTTTTCTTAACTTCTCCCTAACTCTGATGGAAAATAAGAAAAACTATGAAATAATATGTTCTTTTTCTGATATTTGATTTTTGTGTTGTGTTGTGGGAAGAAGTCAAAAAGAGGTACATTGTGCTTGTGAGAACATGTTCTTCTCTGTGTGCATGCTTTATATTTGATGTGATGGGAAAGAAACAACAATAATGAGATTAGATTTGATAATTTCACATAAATGATGAAAAGAAACCCACATGCTTTCAAAATAAATCTGATTGAAATGCATTCCAGTTGGTTCCCATTAATCTTAATTGCCATCCCATATTTCATTTTAATAGGTTAGTAAATTTTAGGAAGCTGTGTTATTGTTCTTGTCTACTTGGTTAATTTTTAATTCACAAAGTTTTTCTGACTTCTGCATCTGGGAAGGAATGCCAACATTTTAATTTACTATATGAGTATTTATATGCCAAGCAGAATCTCTTTGATTCAATGCAACAAGAGAAAATTCAGAAAGTTCTTTTTAAAGACAAGAGTTCTTTTACCTTGTATAAATTTGGCGGAAAGCTTCTGTTTGTAGCTTAACTTTTTAAACTAAAATACTTCTTGGGTGAACACATTGGTAAAACAAACCAACTATGCACAACATGCAGTTCTTTAGAAAGCTGTGCTCATTCTTTTGGTGTCTAGAAAGAAGAGCTGGCATTTACAATACCATACTTGGGAGGGCAAAAATCTCAACCTTTATGTATTCGCTGACTTCAAGGAGAGCTGAGTGTTCCCTGCACTTTGCAGGATTGAATCCTTTGTAAACTTGCTCATGATTAATATATGTTATGAATATCTATTAAATGTTACAGTAGGTTGATAACACCCAGGCATATCACTCATTTATTAAAAGAAACTGTTCAGTTACAGCCTGAACAGGGAGGTGAGAGAGCAGCTCAACTGCACTCTTAGATTGATGACACTTCTAAAAATTGTCCAAGCATGTGTGCAAGAACCTGTCAAAATAAGAGTTTAATAAATGAGAAAGTGAAGGACAGGTAACTTTCCCAATATACAAAGACTGTACACATGCATGTGCATGGTTCATTTATTCCCTGCTCCCTAGCAGGTAAACAATACAGAAAGGTCTGTTTGCCATTTTTGAGCTAGATTGCCTGGAAAAGAAATTTGCCAAGTCAGTCATTACTGATGCTATCGCTGTATGCTGCACACAGCGTTGAAGAATTTGCTTTTACCTCAGCAAACATCCCTCAAGTGCCATGCTATGGGCCTTGATTCCTCTTTTAAACCCCACTCAGGTCTCCTCAGTGGTGCAGGGGTTTGCCCCTATGGAAGAAAGGCTGTTTCTAATGAAGGAATGGGACACAGAGGGTGAGGAGGCAGGCAGAGACCGACCACTGGATCCAGGTGTGAGATCAGTTTCTGCTGTGGACAGACCTTTCTCAGGGCCCACCTACCCCTCTTATCATCTTATTTTTGATAAATCTTATTTTTGAATGTGGAAGTATTTGGCAGTGTGGAACACTTGGAGATGGCCACTGAATAGAAAAGTGCGGTCGGTCAAGTGGTTCTTAGTGCTTCAGTACTTATAAAGAGGGCTCTTTTCTGTGCAGTGATCTGTCCAGATTGTTCTGTCTGGACTGCAGAAATTATTCCATTCATGTTTACAGTAAGAGGTTTCATACAGTCCATGTTTCTAATGAATTTTAGTACTTCTTTATCAGCTAGTTTTATTCTTTACTAATCTCTTGTTTTGCAGCATAATTTGTATGTAAATCTCCTGGTTGGTTACCAAGTAAATATCTGGGAGCACAACCTCATTTGTATCCCATGTTACCATTTTTACATTACTAGTACTTAAGTGGTAAGTCACTTAAGTGACTTAGGGGTCCTCTTTGGCAAAATGCTGTGCTGCTAAGTTTTGAGGTTCCAGCATATTTTTGGGGTAATGTATTTCTGTTTGCAAAGTTGTTGCTGATAACTGAGAATTAGAAATACATCTTCTGAAATGTCTTGTCTGACAGATAGATGACAACTGTCGTGGTCCTCGAGGCTGCAGTGCTCAGGTGTAGTGGAACTGTGTCCCAGTCAGTGGGGACGCTGTCTGTGCCTCGGCTCCTGTGGATCTGTCTTCTCTCAGGAAGGGATTTTCTTTGGTTGGCTCAAGGTAGCTGGTTGTTGTATAATGACATCTTTGAATTGCCTGCTCCATGCCTCATTGGGAGGGACAGGAGTGTCTAGAGTTTGATAAATCCAAAATAGATGGGAGTCACTTGAGTTCACGATCAGGATGGCTAGGAACATCTGCCTCATCTAGTAGCATTTGGTGCCTTCTACGGGGAGGTGGATTTGTCCGGGCATGTGACATATTTAAAGAGTGTGAGTCATTAACATCAGAAAGGACTTTAGTGCTCTCGTCGTATGTGCTTGAAGTTGGCTTTAAATGTAAGTGAAGAGAGTATCCTGAGCCATATAGAAAACAGTCACACCATTGTGCCTGCACAAGCACTGGAATATCTAAGCAATCGCTTTTTCATAGCTCAGTTTGCCCCTCTGAGAATGAGAGATAATAACTTATTATCAAGTTCTTTGAGACATGAATAATGTGCAGTTCTCGCCTATTCCCTGCATAATTTCTGCCAAATTTGTATTGTGGTTTCTGCTGTGTCTTTAATGCACAGTAAATTAAGCATATTTCTGAAAAAGGAAAACAAAAACAAAAAGAAGCCTCAAACCAACAATTCTCAAGTAAACTAGCAAAATCGTGTTAGTAGTTTTCCTCGATGGTGAGGGCACAAAGATGGGAAAATGTTCACTCATCGAGGAAAAAAAGCAGTAATAATAAAAATAACGTGAACTAATCACAATAGCCTCTGAGTACTTGTTCAAAATCCAAAAATATGCCTTCTCATGGCAGTGTAGAGGTCACTGAGTGTCACTTTGTGTTGTCCTGGCATATACTGCACCATATGAACTAAGAAATGTAATGAGGAAAAAAATGGATGAATGCCAAGTCTGGATATGTGCCATTGGTAAAGAAAGTATCATATTCAGGAAAATGATTCCTGTTCATGAAAGATTTAAGCCACTGCTAGATAGATTTTAGTGTATGTTACATAGAAGGTTGCACAATATAGTTTCCTTTTCTAAATGGAACAAACTTTGCATTCATCAATACAAGTTTCTTGGCGCACGAGAGGTATTCAGAAGTGCACAGGAGAGGGAAAAGGCAGGCCAAAATAGAGGTGAAGAATGAGAGGAACTTGGCACTTGTACAAATGATACCAAAAATGCTGATTTAGGGAGGAAAAATGTAAATCATTTTTAATGTCTTTTGAAGAAAGGTGCCCAAGTTAAAGCTGCCTTGAAGGCACCTGACCCAAGCTGACATTGCTTTGGCAGCAGAATATAAAGAAAGTGTATGCAAAGATGAATTGTCCTTTGAAGAGCTACTCTCTGATTAAGTATGCTCACAAACAACCTTTCTGACGGTAATGGGAATTGGAGTACCTTTAAGGCTCTTCTTTCTTTGTCTTTGAACAAAGTGAACCAGATGCTGTTTGCAAGGATGCAGTAAAAACTGGTCTTGTATTCCATACGTGGGTATACTTTATCACTCCATTTCCTTAAAATTGTGCATCTAAACCTCACTCTAGTTCTGAGCAGGGCCTTAGTGTTTTATTTCTTCCTGGGGTGGGAACTGGTACTGAACCATCACTTCAAAATTACTCTAGTGCCCAGTGTGAACTAACAAATACTTCCATATATTTCTGCACTGTGGTGGTCTGTGTGACAGTTGCTAATGGGTTCAGGTCAAGGCAGATGCTATTAGTGTTGAGCCACTGTGAACCTGGCTCTATCTTGGGTCTCCCCTCTCCTACAATAGGCAGCAATGTACTGTTTTTACAGCAGGTCCCTGTAAATGTTTTTGAACCCTTGCAGTCCTGTGGGACACACAAATTGCTGTAGAGAGCCTTTGCCTCTCTGAGGTTTGCCTTTGGCATGTGGCTATTCCTATTTTTATATACTGTATTTTTCAATGTTAAATGCTTCAAGGGGTTGTTGGACTTGGTCGTAAATGGTTATTGGCCTAATCTGGGACCCAAACCAGGATGACTTCAGTCCCAGCTGAAACTGAACGTGGCCTGGGTGGAAAACGTGTTGGCCCAGCTCCCCACCCGCAGGCTGTTTTTGTTTCTGGAAACCAGGTCCTGCTATGCGCGCTCAAATCTCCAAAGGCTGGGAAACAGCTGCCAGCATGTGATGGTTCGATTATATTCTGCAACAGCAGCTCCAGCCTGAAGAGCTTTAATTTCTCCTGGTGCTCTTTTCTGCAGATTGAAAGCTTCATGGGCTGTTATTGTTGTCAGCAGCCACAGAAGCAGGATGATCAGAAAGAGGCGCTTTGCGGAGGCTGCCTGGGGGATGAGGGCAACCTGGAGGTGGAGGGCATGGATAGCTGGCTGTGCCTGGAAACTGCTCCTTGCAACAGACCACCTTTGTGTTCCCTGAGGATCACTGCAGAGATGAAGCCGTAGACTTGTGGCTTCCTACTGAAGGGCAGGCCTTTGTTTTGATTTCATCTTTACAAAGACCAGAGGTGTTCACTTTGCTAATTCTGAAAATTCAGCATTGCCAAATATACCTGTGTGCAAATAGCTCCCCAGAGAAGCCTAAAGCACTTACCTGTCAACCCACTTTTTTGGGGGCCTTTTTGGATCTTCGCAGAGTCTTCATGGGCTGCATTCCGGTTGAAACTAACCTAAGGAGGTAGCCTGGAGTCCGTGCATAACATCTCCTTATGTAACCTCATGCTGACCAGTTACACAGGAGGAAATTCAATCCCTCTTGCCGTCTGCTTTTCAATATCATTTTTTTTTTATAAACCAAAACAAAAACAAAAGCAAATGAGCTGAGACCTTTTCTCTTTTGTAGAAACTTTAATAACATTTCATAGCCTCTGAATTGTTGGCTCAGACATGTATTTTCTTTCAGAAGACTTCCTGATTTCTAATAATGAAAGAACTGCCTGCCACAAACAGAGAATTACAGCAGCACTTTCTTTTTTGGATTTTATTAGTTAAAAACTGGTCTCTTAAAAGAAGCTATTAGCTTGTGACCTGAATGTATCAACAAGAAAATTTACTAGTACTGTTTTCTCAGCTCTTGATGGAAATAATTTCTTTATTTATCATTACCCTACAAAAGGGAAATTTGTATAACCTGCTAGGAGATTTAGGGAGATGTTCATTGCTTCATTGCCAATTTAACATTATCATTTAATGTACACAGTATGTGGGCTTGTCTTCCATATTTTTTCAATGGCGCAGTGAAAGAATCATAATATATCACTTTCACAAGCAATTTAGCACAGCATAAGGGAGGAAATGTAGCTGTACTATCTTAGTACTTATTTTCTAATAAAATTGTAATAGATTTTAGGTTAATGACACAGAAGATGATATTTATGCCTCAAATCTTTTTTATTTTAATCTGTAGCAGCACAATGAAGCAGGAAGTTACAAGCCCAGATGATAAGGCATTGCGCTTGCTTGTGTACAATGAAATGCCCTTACAGAGAGTCATCTTGTCTTTGATGCTTAACTAATGTCTCACTGTGAGATAGTACCTGGCAGCTCAGAGTCAGTAAAGCTAGTTAGGCTTTCCTTCACTAAAGACTGATTTTGTTCCTTATTTGAAGGGAGGACTTGTTTTATCCTCTCAAACAAAGAGAAAGACTGAAAAAAACAACAATAATTTTTGTTCTGTGGTTAATAAAGGAAGAAGATTGAAAAGACTCCCCTGTTGATAAAAGCTAACTATTTAGGTTTCTGTGTGATGAAAGGTGAATACCTATTCAAGATTAATTTAATATTTTGTCATCTATAATGAATCTAAAGGGCACAACAATTTGTCTTAACATTCAGTAATGCAATGAAGCTCATTTTAACAAATAACTGTATAAATAACACATTTACTAAGCCCTTGGTTGAATGATCCTGTGCTTGAGCTGTAAAACATTGATAATTGATAATTGAGTGAAGCTGGAATAAGAGAATGGATTCTTTACTGAATCAAATAAGAATGTAAGGCACTTGCAGCCATGTGTCTGTGTGTGTCTGTAAAACTTGTTTTGCACTTTATATAGAGTCTAATTTCATGTTCATCAAAGAAACTATGAGTGTTCTCACTGATTATTGGACATGATGCTGGACAATGACTACCTGATTTGAATCATAGGCTCTACAAGTTTCCTACAAATGAAATGAAGTAAGCATATTTCCAAGCGACATTCCCCTAAAATATTCCTCCCTTTGATTTCCAGAGGCAGAAAGAATTATTGCTTTCTGTTTGCTTGCTCCACTTTTTCCACTGGTAGACAATGTTCCAGCTTGGCACAGAGGAAGATCACCTTGGCCCTGGACAATGGAAATAAAAAATTATTGTGAGTGGATCTGCTGCATATAGGAGTATGCCACTCATCAAAGAAATTAGGATCTTCTGTCATCCATGTCTATCTTTTTAATTTTCAGTGGCTGTGTTTGAGTTCTTTTCCTGTGCTATGTCAATCCAGTGTACGTAATCTCTGAGCAGGGATAGATTTGGTTTGTTTTTGTGGATCACTGTGATGATTACTGGACAATTGAAACATGAAAAACAGAGCATAAAAATATGTGCGGTGAATGAAGCTTAATGCACAGTTGTATCAAAGCATCGCTATATTGATCTGTGTCTACCTATGAAATAAGTATGTAAACATAAAATCTGAGTTTTAGTTTCTAGCACACAGAATATGATTTTGCCAGTGGATAGTGTAGATGCACTGGAGTCTAGAAGGAACTGGGGCACTAAGCTATGATATAAGGTAAAGCCCCGAAGGACTGAAAAAGACACTTTTCACATGTCAATGATTTTATTTGAATAAAAATAATCTGTGTATTCCTATTTTAGCTTGAGATTTTTGAAGTTTTTTTTACTTACTCTCAGTTGGATTTGGGCATGTGAGGAAGGCCTGTTTCTTAAATTTGCAAAATAATTCAGCAACCTCTGCATTGACACCTGAAAATAGTAATTACAAAGTATCGTCTGACATCTTCTAGACATCTTCCTGAAGATAAAATGAGCTATGTTTTTGCCTGTTTCTCTCAATAGGCTGTGAAGCGCCCAGACAAGTAGCTTGCATGTATATCTCTGATTATGGAAACCTGACATTAGGTGTCTACATTATAGGCTGTACCCAATAAGTACCTTTGAGTGTGGCTCACTCTGAATTTTGAACTTGTTTCCATTTCCATTGAAATGTTCTCAGAAGTAACATGAATTGATGCTGGAGCTACAATGCTAGAGCAGACTGAAACAGAATCTCTGTGGTAAGATTCTGGGAGAAATGTCTTTGAGTCTTCTACTTTGCTCCTGAATGTGTTGTATTAGATGAATTTACACATTTGTCAGAACAACAGATTGACTACATTACCCAGGACATTCACTCTCCTTGTCTGAAAGTCTGTGTTCTTTAATGCCAATCACTCTTCTTT
>JAVCKT010031104.1:0-12873 GCA_032273925.1 Rhynchotus rufescens | reverse complement strand
TGATGACCTGACTGGAAAAATATCAGATTCTCATAGACCAAATCTTCTGATACTAGTCTGCACACTGCTTCCCCACTGAAACGCCTATCTCCCCACACTTGCATCTCCCAGTGCTTGCCAAATCACCACTTCATTTCCCCAAATGGACTGCACTGGTAATCTGGGCACCTAAGACCCTCAAAGGGTGGACACCACAGAGAAGCTGTTTCCTTTCTCAGGAGGAGCTACACTGTGCAGCCAGGAGCAGAGCCAGCTTGTAGACCTGCTGCAGCACTCGTCACGTGTTTCTTCCTGATTCATTTTAGCTAACACTCCTTTGATTCTAAGAACAAATACGCTTTTAACAGTATTTTAAAGTTTACACTCCTTTACTATTGCATTATTGCTTAATGCAATAAATAATTTAGGCTTCCTAAAGAAAAGGAACAATTCTAAGACAACGAACAAAAGTGTGCTAAATTTGAGGTGAAGCTGGACAGTGTTCCACAAGAAATATCATGGTAGAGGACTGGTTACTGTTTCTAAGTATGTGAACAGTGGTTTGTATCTTGAGTTATCTCAGTCTGGAAATGGGCACAGGAAAAGAGTAAGGAGGATTTGCTGGTGTGCTAAACCAGCTATAATATCTCCGATTGTGGTACGAATTGGAGATAAACAAGAGAAACAGCTGGTGTAAAAACTAAGATAGAATCTGTATGTCTAAAAGCCAGCTGGATCCCATTCATCTTTTGAAATGTATTGGGGATTCGTTCACTTAAAATATATTTTTTTCCATTTGAAATGCACTTTTGTTCATTGTGTTCATATAGTCCATTCAGCTGTAGTGAACTGGCATTTATTTCCCCACCAAATTTAAGAAATCATAAAAACTCTTCTATGTTTACTAATTTTTAATACCAGATGTTCACTTGCTAATTCCATTACCTTGTGACTACTTCCTATCAATTCATTAATTGCCAGCTGCTCAGCCAAACAGAAAACCGCAGCTAATCAGATGGCATTGGTAAGCAGCCAAACAAGAGCCTCCTTCTTCACCACTTCTTAAATTAGCAATCACTGGGAAAACTATATGAACCTTCACTGGCGTATTAAATTAAGATTTTACCTTTACATTTTATTTTGAATGTGGAATAAAATCAGACAGCCCCTTTATACTTTATACCTGTCCCCGTCCTATGAATTGTTTCATCCAGTGCTGCTACTGAATGCACTCCCAGGACTAATGATGATAATGCTGGCTCAAATTTATGTCATAGCTATATTAGTTATTAAGTACCAATGCAAATGTCTATGCCAATACTAAAAATAACTGAGCCAGAGCTAAAAGCTAGTATATGTTTGGTCTAACAACATCCCCTTGCCAGATTTGGGGGCTGGAGGGAAAAAGATGTACTTACTTCTTACTGTTCCTTTTCCACTTTCAAATTTAAACTAAGTATTCACTAGTTATTCTTTAGATTAGCAACTAGTAGTTCTTAGTGATAACAGGCACAGTTGTCTTCACAGGGCGAGAGAAATGCCATTTAATCCAACCTGGAGACTTGAGTATCTCCTAACATATTAGTTCCTCTGAATCAATGAATAAAATGTTACAGAACTGCACAATTACCCATTCCTTGCTACAGATACAGTCACAAAAAATAGCCTTCTAAGAAGCAAACTACTTTGTCTCCAATATCATCCCTCTAACACGTTCTAGTACCGATTTCACCAACAAGTTGTCAACAATGAATAGGTACAAAAAACCTAAACCTACTCTGTGAGATAATTTTTACAGAAGTTTTATTTTTAAAATCTTACAATGTTCTGAAAGCAATTCACAATGAAGTGAATGGATATAGTGATAAAAATTAAATAAATTATAAATTCTGTAACTATCAGTGTTTTCATACTGAGAACAATTGCTTCAGAGTATTCTGAGATGGCTACATTTTTCTGGCCGTCAGGTAAATATTATGAATGTGAGTTGTACAGCATGCTGAAAATAGCACCTCTCAGCAATAATTACACAGCCCATCTGTATTCTCCTTGGGGAATTTAAAATCATGTCATATACATCCTTTACAAATGCCTTAACAATTCCACAAAACCAGAAGAACAGAACACAAAGGAGACTCAAAAAACCTACTGCATGTCTAGATCCTACAATAGAAACAATGTTTTGTTCTTTTATTAGCAGACCAAAAAAATTTCATAGGCAATTGCTTGGATTTGAGGGAAAATAAGAAATTTCAATTTCCCTACCGAAGTAAAATATTTCATTTCATATGAAGTTTCCATTTTTGAGGCTTATCTGAAATTTAGAGTTTAAGATAGAATTTTAACTCTTAATCCAGGCTCAGATTTCTTTCGTTACCTAGCTCAGAAGGGAGCAGATTAAGGCCTCTGGTATAAGGTGTAAATTCCCTCAAACAGTTTATTCAAGCCCATCCTAATCATAGTCTGTCCCACCACCCTATTTCAAAGGGCACTGGAGGCCTTGGCCCCTCAGTAGGTATGGGAAGAACCACACAGACCCAACACAGAAACGTGTCGTTCGGCAGCCCTCACTGTACTGGCACAAACGCCACTGATCTCCAAATGCTCTACATTTCCTCTTTTCTGGCCTTAAACTTGAACCTGAATGCCACAAGACACAATAGAAGTCAAGTGCAGGGAGCAGGTCCTCCAGCAGTGAGTGTCACATTGGAGATGAGCCACATGAGGCCTTGGCTTCCATATCAAACCTCTCAAGACTTGCAGGCTCTTCAATCTCCATGTTTCTCCCTAAACCAGCTTCCTTCATCCACTTGCTCCCAACAGGTTGTGAGAGTATCTCAACCCACACTGCAGTTCCCCTAGGAACATCTCCACAGAAATGTCTCTTACCAGGCTCCGTGGCATTTTCACAACCCTATTGGACATCACTGTGGGAAGGCACCTTGGATTTCTCCTTTTGGGGTCTAGCTCAGCCTCAGGCAAGGCAGGAGCAAGAACATGCCAGTACACACGTCTCCAAGCAATGAATGACTAGTTCAGAGATTCAGAAAGAAGTCAAACCCACCACGGGTTTCCATGTCAGCCCTTGACATGAGCTTGTCTCCTGGGCTGGGCTCCTGTCCTCCCTCTTCCTATAGCTACCCCAAGCTCCCTGGGCCCCAACGTGTGTCACGCTCCCTCCTACATAAGGCCTCAGATAGTCGGTTCTTGCCAGCCCACATCCAACTTCCACAACTGCTACTGGACCACTCCAGGGATTCCTGCCCTTCCGCTTCCCCAAGGCTTCTCCCTTCCTTGCCACATGTCACCTAAGGGCTGTAAGGCTAAGAACAGCGAAGACGAAAGCTGTAGAACAAGTAATTTTAAAGGCCCTCCTGGTTAGTCTCCTTTCCCCATCTGTTTTGATGAACTCAGCATGGCATCTTTCTTTTTTCTTACGGCTGAAATTCTGTAAGCTTGTAAGTTCTTTTGCCATTTAAGCCCCTTCAGGCTTAATCTGTATAAACTGAGACTCAGGCTTACCTTTTGATAAAACTAACTTAATACTCCTGATGTCTTTATCACACGTAGTTTGAGGGCTAGTGGAGTTGTTATATAAGCCACGATCCCATTACGAGGTTGAAAAGTGCTGTCAGTGGGCAAAGAGCTATTCTCATTTCTGCTGGGACACTTGTGCTTGCCGTGCATGTATACGCACTGTGAAGTCTCAGCTCCTTTGGAATTAAGTGAATTTAAATGATCTGTTAAGTTTGGGGCTTGTTTTCAGCCTTCTACTCAGTTTGTGTTCTCAGCATAAATCATAACAGCTCCTTTATTATAAACCATATGCTGTCAATGCATATTAAAAATCACATGCATTTGTTTATTATAGGTAAAATAAAAAATCTTAACATTAAGTAATAACAGCTCTCTAGATATGAGTTATTCTATAAACTTCAGTGAAAAGTGCTTTATCTTCTGTATAAAAGGCCTATTCAAGCTTTCACTACTAAAAGTGAAAATAATGCCATTTGAGAGAGTCTTCTGAGTTAGGAGCATTAGGCAATACTGAATGATAGCAAACTATTACATTTATTCACTACTTCTCAATTCAAGTGCTCTAAGTGTTCTACCCCAGAATAGTCCTCAACACTAGTCTGGCAAAGTATTTATACACCTAGGCCACTAACTAAGCACAGAACGCATCCAGCAGAATAGATCTGGAAAAGGAGGAGGAGGAAATGAGAGGGAGAGGAGAGAAGGTGCTAAAGTCACCACTGCTGTCACTTTTTTATTGGCCATCCTATACCCTCAGTTATCCGGATTCTTCGGAACTGTTTAAGCCAAGTTTCATAGGCAGCTTTGAGCCAAGCTTTCTTAGGTGAGCAGGAAATCCCTGAAAAGATGGATTTATAATAGGGACACGCCAGTGAGGCCTGGCTGTGGCATCACTACTGGGTGCTGCGATGATCATGTTAGCTGGTATTATGGATAGCTAAGGAGGTTTTGTGGACCTGATTGTTGCGACTGCCTAATTTATAGTATTCCTGTCAAGGAGGAATCAAATTTCATAGTTATGACATTTCTTTCTGGAGCACTAAATGTTAACTTTGCTGATCATGCATATTTTGGTAGAACAGCTAACTTCTAAATGGCAAACGTGATATAAAAAGCATAATGACTTCACTGAAAACCTTTACAAAGCAGCTGACTCTCACACCTATGGAAAACAGGCCAAGTGGTATTTTAGTCAGAGGATAGAAATAGATAAACATTCAACATATTTAATTCATTTTTCTCAATTTAAGTAACCTCATAATGTCCTAATTTCAGTATATGTAAAGTAGTCTTTTGTACTTACTACATTAACTTAAATACTGTTATAATACAACAATATCTCATATTGTTTATGGATAACAACAGCAGCAAGTTTCACATGTTTCTTCTTGTACAAGGATTTCATTTTCATTGATAGTCGTTGAGAACCAGACGACTGTAAATATGGGAAGGGAAGGAAAAAAAGTAGCCTCACACCACAATAAAATTAATATATAGCTTCAGCACTCAGTATAAATAACAAAGATACAGCATGACGTGCCAGGTGAGAGTAACAGCACTGGGTGCACGCGGCCCCTCTGTCGCATTAGCTACTGCTGTATTTTCCTCTAGATCATGCAGGAGTAATTCCCACCAGGAAGCTGGTAAATCCTGCTGTTGCTGGGGAGATCCTGCCTATGCTCTACTGCAGGTGCTGCAGAAAGCTGAGCAGACACCAGCCAGAGCCTGCCAAAGAGCAGGCTCGAAACGTAACTGCTTGCAAAAACTCTCAGATTTATTACAAACAGCTAGCGTGATTTGCAAGGATATATTTAATCTTCATTTAGACACAGTGATAGCACTTAAGTTATAATCAAATCTTATGAAGTTATTTGTTGCTACACGTATCCTAAGCTTGTGTTTAAGTTATGGGTTTCTCAAGAGGTCTCTGGAGCAGTTAAAGAAAAGGGTATTAAGTGAAACTAATGGAACCTCTATTAATTTCTAACAGTTCTATGACTGTTAACTGACATATCAGATGTTTCCACCACCTATTTGACACCTATTCAACACTGATGAGGAGTTTTTAAATACTTAAATCCTAAGTAGCCACTAACAGAGAAAAAACCCTCAATCTGCCTCTCAGAATCAAATGACAATAAAACGTAAACAAAATCAAGAAGAGATTTTATTTGGTGCTACTGTCCCAGGTGAAACAGATTTGCTTGCTTCCTTCAAAATCATACTTGGTTGTAAGCTATTATTTTCTTTCCCTGCTTAGTGTAGAAACAGAAACCTTTTGAAAGTGTAGATGCATTTTATCCATCCAGAAAGCAATGTGGCCATGGCTTCTGCATACTCTAATCAATAAGGTACCTCTCGAATGATTTTCTCCATTATCATTCTGTTTTACAGGGGTACTGCACTACAATGCTTGGCATCTACAGCAGTTTCTTTTAAGTCCAACATGAAAGCTGCGCTTCAACAGCACTTTGGAATAGCTTTTCATCTTTCACAGATTCAGAATTGCGTATCCCTTTGTCTCTAGTGAGTGTTAATATCTGGTTTTAATTACACAGTTGTAGATACAGAAGAGCATCTCACCCGTTTAACTTGACTGTTCTTGTATATCCCTATCTGCTAAGCAGGACCTGCAGCCTAGGAGTGCTCAGCGGCATATAAGCCCACAGGTTTGTGTCTTCCCTAAGAGGTCACGGTGAAGGTCTCCCTTATCCCTTATCCACAAAAACAGACGTCTCCCAGGTGCTAAGGATGCCTCTTACCTTTATAACAGAGGCGCCCGCCCTGGACAGAGGGCTGTGCATGTGGGCCGCCGCCGCCATGTTGGCTATGGTGTTGAGGTGGTTCATCTGGTTCATGGCCATGGCGACCGAGGCGGGAGGTAGGCTCACGGGAAGCAGCGGGTGCGGCATCATCATGAAGGGCAGGTCTATCCCTGGAACAGAGCACGGGGAACCTTCAGCGTGTGAGCCCCCCACTGTAAAACCCAGCTCCTAACCTGCCCAGGCCTACGCTGGCTTCCAGACTCGTCGTTCTTGTGTGTTATCACAGAATCACAGAACGTTCAAGGTTGGAAGGGACCTCAAGGGATCACCTAGTCCAACCTTCCCGCCTTTGCATTCCAGGAGAGGGCATGGAGCTTACACTGGTGAACAAGCACGCTGTTGTAACGCAGCAAACAATATCAGCAAAGCAAACGGGCAACAGTGCACAAGTTCAGGCATCTCTCCAGAACCAAAAGCACGAGGCATGCGGGTATTTCTGAAAAATAGTTTCATATTTTCAAAAAGAAGTCATAATTTCGGAAAAGATTTTCATTTCCAAAAACATCATCTCAAATGGTCATCTACTATCTATACAAAACAATTTAAAAAAAAAAATGTGTTTGCTCCTCCCAGGCAGATCCTGACATTTCCAGCATGGTACTTTCCCTGTTAGTAAGAATCAGATTCCAGAGCTTGCATTTTGTTAATACTTATTTCTGCAGGTGTATCACACAGAATCACAGAATATTCAAGGTTGGAAGGGACCTCTAGAGATCATCCAGTCCACCCTTCCTGCTCAAGCAGGGACACCCAGAGCATGTGGCACAGGGCGGCATCCAGGCGGGTTTGGAGACCTCCAGAGAAGGAGACTCCCCAGTCTCCCTGGCCCGCCTGTGCCAGGGCTCTGGCACCCTCACAGGAAGGGTGCCTCACATGGAGATGGAACTTCCTGGGTTTCAATTTATGCCCATTTCCCCTTGTCCTGTCACTGGCCACCACTGAGAAGAGCTTGGCCCCTTCCTCCCTGCATTCTCCCTTCAGGAACTTAGACACGTTAATCAATCCCCTCTCAGCTGTCTCTTCTCCGAGGTCACCAGGCCCAACTCACTCAGTCTCTCCTCATATGCGAGATGTTCCATTCCCTTCATCATCTTTGTCGCTGACCGCTGGACCATCTCGAGAAGCTCCACGTCCCTCTTATACTGGGGAGCCCAAAACAGCACCCATTTTCCATCGAGGTATGAGTGTGGAGTTCCAATCTGTGTGGAGTTATGTGAACAAGTTATCTTGAGTTGAGCTTTCAAAGCCGAAGCTTTATTAAATATTTTCTAGTCGACAAATAGGTTAGGCTTCTATCTGTGATTAGCGTTAGGACCAGTTTCCTCAGTTCTTCCAGTCTTTAGCCAGCTGATCTCCCATTTTCCTACTAATGAATGTGTTTTCTTTCTAGATTACATCATTGCACAGAGAGGTAGAAAAAGTGAAGCTTGATGAGAAGAGGTCAGGAACTTTGGGCACTGGGGGTGGCTTTATCTGCAAGTTCTCGTAGTTTTGGGCAGGAAACCTACAATGTATGCAGTATCTAAACCTGATGTAAATTGTGTTCAGCGGGTAATACCTCTTCTCCTTTCCGGACGGATCAGGAACTGGACTCTATTTTGTCACTTATTTTTCTTTTGTCATTTTTAATTGATTTTGTCATTTACTTTAATTTCATGCATAACATATTTGTGCCTTAAAAATGGGGAAATTACATCTGGAAGCCTCTTTAATCTGCATGAATAGCTCTCTGGATATGGGTCTAACTACCTGTTTTGGAAAAGGCTCTTAACACTGGCAAAATTTACTTTCTAATTGTGATTAATGGCAATTAATATGAGGAGAAAAAGCTTTATAGCTCAAGTATCCTTGTCAACATGATACAGGTACTGAGTCTTAGCAGGGTAAAGCATTTGGTTCAGGAGGCATGAGTCTTGAAGAGCCTTGTCAAAGCTGGTCGCTTCAATTCTGGAGTTAAGCTTCTAGAAAGCCTTCATTTAATACAGCTCATCTCTAACTATGGATTATTGCAAGAGCTAAGATGACCTAAAATAGGCAGTAAAATGCCTATCATGGTGCAGCTTCTATCTATCTATCTATCTATCTATCTATCTATCTATCTATCTATCTATCTATCCCCTGTTCCGCATGCACTACTTGACCTTGCCCAGGCAGGAGTGTTGGACTAGATGACCTCTGGAGGTCCCTTCCAGCCTTAGCCATTCTATGATTGCATGCTTCTATCTGCTGTGTCTTGACTGGAAAGCAGGGGCCTGATTCTCATCACCTGAAGGGGAGATGAGGCTCAGCTGAGAGCAGCTCCTCTGGGGCTTGCAGGACACTTTGTGATGTTGGTTCTCGTGTGTTTTGCAGATACAAATTGGCTGCAAAGTTAGATGCTCAGTTAAAGTGCATGGCTCAAGACCTCAAGGACATCACTGAGCACCTGAATGCCTGAATCAGGAGACCCAGCAGACACTAGTGACCCAGGGAGTCCCAGCTTGGTTTGCAAGTCAGGAGAGACAGAAGCTTTTTGTTTGTAACTCTCCCCTTGTTCTTTTGTGGGTGTTCTGCTGCTTGTGGTTTCAACCTTGGAGAGTCTCTTGTTTTGTTCCTGAGACTGCTTTCTTCTGGTAAGAAGCATGCAGGGCAGCCTGGTGCTCATAAGGTCTTGTTTTATTTGAAATTCTTTGAGAATATCTCATTCTAGGCTGAACTACCCTTGTCTCTTATTGACTTGTTGCCTACATAGCAGCTTTTTACAGAGTTTTCATCTTGCTGCCTTCTCTGCCACTTGCATCTTTCTTGTGCAAATCTGGTTTCTGTACAAAATGCAGGAGTTGCTGCCTTTTAATTTCTAGTCCTTGTATCTTGAAAATGGGGTCGGAATTATATACTCCTGTTGTCTTTATTGGTATTTCCTTTTCCTAGGGAAAAATATAGCTCCCTCTGAATAGAGGATTGCAGACTTTTTTTTTCCCTGTTAAATTTTATTTTTTACCATCTTGAGACTAATGTGAGTAATGTGCTGCATTTGAGGTCTGAATTTGAGTAAGACCAAGGCAGAGGGATACACTGCAACAAAGAAATGTGTCTTCCTAGAAAGGAGGCAATGTGAGATAGTTGCTGCAAAGACTTTGGGGAAAATAACTGTTGGTAAAGCTGCATGTATGAGAAATTTGATAGTTTCATGTTTCAGAGCACAGGGACTGTCTGTCTCTTGCTGCTCTTGGCTTTTGTGGACTGTGACTAATATTTGCCCCTTTTGCTTTCAGCTTCAGCAGATCGGTAAAATTCCGAACGCACATATGGATTCTTTGCAGTGGAATGGCCAGAATTCAGGTGAGTTTTGTGTGGCTACTTGGGAATAAAAATGTGAAGTATGTTGAGTGTGCCTGCACGTGCAGAGAGGCCATGCTGACCAGGGGCTGCACCTCATAGTGCAAAGGCTTTTAGTGCAGTTACTGTGGCTTCTCCTGGCATTTGTTGGTAGACCAGGGTGCTTCCAGAGCTCAGCATTTAAAAATACAAAAATAGGTGAAAACTGTATTAGGCCAAGGAAGAGTATGCCTGAATTTGGGTTATTTTTTAAGTGCTGGTATTGGCCAGAGGGGGGCATTGCTGACTGCAGTGATGGAGCTCTCAGCAGCACTGAACTGCAGCCCCTGGTTGCAGCGCTGTCCAGAGTGCTGCCATCAGTGTCACCAATCCCGATGGAAGCAGGCCCCTTCCTCTGATTTTATTGTGATAACGCTGGCTTAGGCCAACATTAAATGTGAGGTTTTCTAGAAGGTCTGTGACTTCTGTGTGCTAAGCATGAATTCTATCTTTCTTTTAACTAGTAAGTGTTGGTCCAACTCCTCTGGCATGAGATTGCTGACTCCAATTGCAGAATACACTTAAAGTTAGCTTTTGTTGAAGGGCTTTTTCAAGAAGTTGTCCTGTAAACAGGGAGAAGCAATAAGCCTTAAACTGCCTGATTTTAAAAAGTGATTCATGTGACTGTATCTATGGGGTTATTGACAGGAGGAAGAATTCCTCTTAATATATGCACTTAAATGCTAGATTGCAGAGGAACATGTGATGTCGAAGTAACCAAAGTAGCCCTCACAGTTAGTAATTTGAAAGTAGGCCTGTGAAGGATACATTTTTAACACAAAAAAAGAAGATATCTGCCCTGTTCATAAAGCTAAAAACTGTTTCCTGTGAGGGGCAGCTCCAAGGCTGTGTCACAAAAGTAATTGAGCTTTTTCTAAGCACGCTTCTCTCTTTGGCTATTAATATGTCTGGTTTTTAAGAATTATATGCAACTAAAGACTCTAATGAAATTGATGCTAATTTATTCAGCTTCTCTTGTGTTGAGCCAATTAAATGAGCTTGCTGAACAGCATGAACAGTTCCTTTTGTAATATGACCCTGGTAAATGAAAGGTTTGGATGAAATTTTGTGCATAAGTATTGCCTCAACCAGTTACTTTCTTAGCTTACCTGAATCCTAAATTGAGCAGGACTAGATATGTGATAGTGAAGCAGATTTATCTCGTGTCTCACTTTTGTGTGGTGAGTTTTTGGGAATGGACAAACTGAAAGGTAAAACGCTTCATATTTTAGTGGAAGATTTTGATTTTTGCACAATGGAATTAAAATTTAGAGATATTCTGGATTAAGTTGCAGACTGACACAATGCCATAGACTTAGTGAATAACATCTGATAAGGTTCCATGAAATTGCTCTATTTTTTGCCAAAAATTAAATAGTGTAGCTATTGCAAAAAATAAAGTTAATAACTAAATTAGTTGCCTATATAAGGGCACATCAGTGATCTGCAGCTTTTTGGTGTCATTGTGCAGTTATGTATTTACAGCTAAAAGCTTGTTATAGTTGTGATATTCCGTGAGAAAGTGTGTAGATGTCTAACAGACTATAGTTGATCTGAATCTTGCAAAACTCAGGTGTGAGTTGAGCAGGGAAAAAAATGATGCATCAATTTTTCTGGAAGATTTGCTCTGCTATCTAAAGCTGTATGTTAAAGTTGCAAAAGCCTTCAACAGGCTTGGCAGTGTCATGCTGTGTTCCACGGATCTTTGGAATCTGCCTGCTAACTGCCTGAATGCCACATAATACTTCTCGGAAAATCTTCTCTTGGGAGTCTAACAGTGTTTTGGTGTTTTCCTCTTTCTCTGTGCAGTGTCAAACTTGAGCAAATAAGCGTGTTTCCTTCTGCAGGCTGAGCTCTGTAAGGCTGTACTTTGTGCTGATGAGTCTCTTTCTTTCTTTTTCCAGCCCTGTTGCAGAGAAAGGTAGAAGAGGTGACAAAGGTTTGTGAGAGCCGCCGCAAGGAGCAAGAGCGCAGTTTTAGGATCACTTTCGATTGAAAGACTCACGGGTGTTATAATATTAATCCTCAGTTCTCTTCTCATAAACTGAGGTTGGTGGGGACCTGGATTTAAAAGTGATTTGAATTTGTGTTTTTTTTACTTTATTAAAGTTTGATTTGGAATAAAAAATAAAGCTGCTCTGCAGTGTCGCACTGGAATTTGGTGAGTCCAGTGTCAGACTGCAGAAAACTTGTGCTGAAATTATGCGGTTTTGTTCTTTAATCTTTGTAAGCGCATGCAAAGTGAGTAGATCTGAAAATGCTGCCTTTTGGTGTTTAAGCCCTGTATGGTTTCACAGCTGAGCCCTCCACCTCTATTGTGCTTAAATGCAACTTAGATGGTCTCAAACAGAGCCTTGTAGGCTTTTATTGGGGTTGCTGTGAGTTGCTTGAGAAGTTCCTCGAGGAACTGTAGACAAATTTGCTGTCTGACAAATGTAGTGCCCTGTGCTACAAGCTGGCCTGTGTTTCAACCGAGTCTGCTTCCAGTGCTGCAACTGGGGCTTTGTTTCTGTGTATGGGGGTTTTGTTTTGGTAATAAACAGCTTTTGTACTTGTACCATCACCTCTCTCTGAAGCACCTTCATTCCAGCAGAATTTGTGATAAAAATGCTAGATGTGGGAGTAGAAAATAGGTACTTGTAAGGGGTTGTGGAGCTTGCTTGGTCACAAGGGAGCAGGAAAAACATAATGAACAGGGGTAAGAGTCTAAAGAGCTATGCTGCTATCCTTGTTTTCTTGATTAAAATGTTATTTTAATGCATAATTCCTTCTCTGTTTACATGTTGTGGAAAATAACTCTTTTGGCAGACCTGTGTAGTACTTGATTCAGCCTTACTCTCTCTCTAGGCTTATGTTTTGGGGGCTGCTGTGCATGGCTACGCCTCCTCCATGCATTTATCCCGTTGTGCGGTGTGTTACAGCCGGGAAGGGAAGGGAAGGAGACCCTGGGGGTCCCTCCTTGCCCGTGTCGGCCGCCCCTTCCCGCCTTGCCACCACCCCAGGAGCGGTTGTTGGCCGCTCGCTTCAGGCGGCGGCAGCCCTCCCGAACTACAACTCCCGGCAGCCCCCGCGGCGGCCTCCGCCCGGCCGCGCGGGGCGGCGCGCGCGGGCGCTGCCGGGAGTTGGAGGCGCGGCCATGCGGAGGTGAGCGGCGCGGCAGGGCGCGGCGCGGGGC
>JAVCKT010031101.1:1212-13610 GCA_032273925.1 Rhynchotus rufescens | reverse complement strand
AGAGAGAGAAAGAAAGAAAGAAAGAAAGAAAGAAAGAAAGAAAGAAAGAAAGAAAGAAAGAAAGAAAGAAAGAAAGATTGTAAATTAGTATTGGGCAGAGTTTAAATCTGCATTTGCTGCTTGTTTAATATTTTACTTCGCAACCTAGCTAACAGCTTTTGAAACGAATTCACAGAGTATTTTTAAGGCTGGCATTTCTGTAACTTCCAGGTGTAGTTATTCCTGCTTCATAACTTATTTTCTGAGCCAGAAGCTTCCTTGGATCAGCAAAAAAAAAATGGAGCCCCATCATTTTAGGCTACAGACAAAAGCTAGTGGCTTAGAAGGGAGAAATGGGCGCCAGTAGCTCCGTGCACCTCCGTGCTGAGAGCCAGGGAGAGCTTGTTCCCTTCCCCATCTCGCACACGCTGAGGATGCCTCACACAGGGCTTTCCTAGGGGCTAGGAAAGCTGGGGGAGGAATCTGCTGCTTTATGGCACGCTCAAACTGAGGCAGTATGGCAGAATAATAAAAACAGGAAAACAGCATGATGCCGTGTCCTGCTGCAGGCTGCTCCTTGAGCCGTGGCAGCAGGCAGCCAAGCTGTCTCTGAAGTCTTCCGTGGAGCATGTGCTGCCCTAGTGCAAGTGTGGGCAATGGTCTTGGGCTGACATGGAGGTGCTGTTTTGGCCTGGGGCCAGCGCTTTTTGCTGACAGTGCAAGCGAGCAAAGAGGAAGCGAGATCCGTTGACAGCAAGTCGTTCTCGACACGGTCTCGGTGTAGGTTTACCGCGTCTTGGCAGCAAAGTCAACTCAGGTGATTGACACCTGGGTCATTCTCAGACCAGCGTTGCTGGTAGCTGGCAGTTTTTGCGTGCCTTGGCCTGCGTCCTGGCTGTTGAGGAGGTGAGCTGCTGGGCAGCCAAGCGGCACCTGAGGATTTCTAGGCTCTGGAAAACGTGCATCCACGTGTGTGGATGCGAGGGATGCTGTTGGTTGTTGGAAAGAAACCCAGTCATTTTTAAATCTCCTGTGGAAGGGAGAAACCTCGAAAAATTTACCAACTGCAGCAAAATGAAGCCTGGAAATCCCAGCTCTTACCCCATTCTGACATTGTGTCTCAGCCACCTTGTTGAAGACTGACTCTGGAGGAGTGAGAATAATGAAGGAACTGGGACATCTTGTGATAGAGGCAGGAGTTTGAACTCAGGAGAAAACAGAGACAACAATTTCTCCCACATTTCTAGTTCTGCGCAAGTACTATCTCACTGGAAAAGCTGGGAAGCCCTAGCTTGAGTGGAGCACTTTCAACATGCAAACTCACTGAGATGCAGCCAGGAGCCAAGTCCTCAATGGACCTGGGGCTTGGGATTTGCTTTGCAGCAGACAGGCTGGAGTCACAGGGAAGACCAGGAGTCTCTAGAACTGGGACTCGCTTCATGCCAAGTTGTCAGGCAACTAAGCCTATCTAACTAAGGTATCCTATTAGCTCACCACGGATTTCCTGTCTGTTTTTTTATCAGAACTTCCTCAAACCAATACAGTTTCACTTTTTGATTGCAGTGGATCTGACAGGAAAAAGTCGCAAGGAATCAGTGCTTTCTGACAAAAATCCTTGACTCATTCTGCTCATTAGTCTGGTAACTGAGTGATGATTTCTCTTGGGTTTCATTTTATGGTGTCAAATGAGAAAGGTGACTTGCATTGAAAGCAGTATCAGAACTTGGCAAGAAGTATGTTTATGGCAGACAAGAGATTTTGGGCAATGTCTCTTAAGTGGAGCGTTAATTCTGGTATATGGCAGATGGGGTGTGGGGCAACACCTATAAATGTGCCCTAGTTAATTCTGCAATGCAGGAAAGTGCAGCAACAGAGAGGCTCTTTTCTAGCTTAAAAGTTGATAAATGTGAAAACAGTCCTCTAAACTGGTGGAATTTTTCAAAAAGATTCAGATATTTTTGATGCCAGAAAGTGCAAGGCTTAAATATAAATATTGCTACCAGAATCTTCTATTAGTAAAATTACTTGATCTATGTATGTTAACAAACATCACAGTCACACATACTTGAATATTTTAGTACTTGCACTGAAATCAAGTGGACTTGGGAATAGTTAGGATATTACTGACTAAAGGAACAACCTTTAAACTAAAGTGGAATAGTTTTTTTGTAGTTGAAGAGCCACAGCTTAAGCACTAGGTATGGTGCTTTTGGAAAGCAAGTATCTTTTCATGTACATTTAATAACTTTTTTCCCTAAATGCTTTTTTGTCCCATGCCTGTGCAGCTCCAGTTACTGTTTGGTGAAACACCTCATGAGCTGCATGCCTGTCAGTCTTCCATCTCCAAATTACCTATGGCATTACATAAAACGTTTTATCAAGCAAAACTTTTTATTGTGTGTGTGCAGAGTCATGACAAGATGTTTTCAGTTTGTAGTTAAATAGCACCGTATGTCACACTGTCTTAATGACTCTACAAAATAGATGAGACCCTGGCAGTATTTCTAACAACCAACTCAAGGCGTCGAGAAGCAGACTTTAAGAGTGTCGGGATGAGTGCAGGCGTAGTATGTGCAAGCTGTCTGTTTCTCGTGCATGTATATTGTGTGTAGATAAATGTCTCCCTCACACATATGGGGTCCATGCTACACTGCTTGCTGAGGAATTTCAGGGGAGGCATCATATAGCTTTTTGGAGCCTCTTGACTACTTATGGTCCTAATTCTTTTCACTTGTGTGCTGTTTGCAAGAGCAACTATAGCCTATTGCCTTACAGGAAAGGTCACACAAATCATATACAGATGAGAGGGCAAGCTTTTCCCACTGCAAATTTTAACCCCACTGTGGAAGGTGCGTCAGTGGCCGAGCAAGGGCCACCTCAGCCAGGTGCCACCCTGTGTTGACTGAGAGGTCGGCTCCCCGCTCAACGTCTCTTCTGCGCTCCCCTTGCAGGTTATTTCGACATTCATTCGCTGGCCATGGACTTCATGAGCATCGGCTTCCGAGAGTGCTTGACCGAAGTGGCCAGGTACCTGACCTCGGTGGAGGGCCTGGACACGTCGGACCCGCTGCGTGTGAGGCTGGTGTCCCACCTGAGCACCTGCGCCTCGCAGCGGGAGGCCGCGGCCATGACCTCCTCCATGGCGCACCACCACCACCACCACCACCACCACGCGCTGCACCCGCACCACTGGGCGGCCGCCTTCCACCACCTGCCGGCGGCGCTGCTGCAGCAGGGCGCGCTGCACGCCTCCGAGGCAGCCCCGTGCAGACTCTCCTCCGAGATGCCACCGCACGGCTCGGCCCTGCTCACAGCCACCTTCGCCCACGCCGACACCGCGCTGCGGGTGCCCACTGCCGGCGCCGTCACTCCCTGCGTCCCGCCTCTCTCTACCTCTCTCTTGTCCCTCTCGGCGACCGTGCACGCGGCCGCCGCCGCCGCCACGGCAGCCGCCCAGACCTTCCCGCTGTCCTTCACAGGAGCCTTCCCCATGCTGCCCCCCAGCGCCGCCGCCGCCGCCGTGGCGGCCGCCACCGCCATCACCCCACCGCTCGCCGTGGCCGCAGCGTCCAGCCCGCCGCAGACAGGCAGCGGAGGCAGTAGCAAACCTTACCGGCCCTGGGGGACTGAGGTCGGGGCTTTCTAAGGGCTCCCCTCAGCCCCTCTCCCACCCACTTCTGGCTCCCTCCTGTCCCGCAGCGCGCGCTGGACCGCGCGGCGCTGGGTGTCCTCGCAGCTCGGCCTCGCTGGGCGCTGCGCACACGGCCTTCGAGACGCCGCAGGGGCGGCCAAGGCAGTCCCGGCACCGGCAGCCTGCGTGGAGCACGCGGGCGATGATGCGTTGGTCTCGTTTCGTTTCGCTTCATGCCCCCGGCGGGAGCAGCGGCGCCTTGGGCAGCGCCTTGCCCGTGCCAGCACATGAAGGGGTCCTGGGGCTCGCTGGGACTAGCAGTTCCCCAGATCAGTGTCCCCATGTGGCAGAGAGGTGAGGGCTGGTGCTGCCGCCTCTCCTGAGGCGAGACAAGAAGGTTGAGTTACCTAAGTGCCTGACATTTTAAATAAATAATAGTAAAAAAAACCCTATTTTATATATACACACACACACACACACATATATATATATATATTTGTGTGTTCTGCTAAAACAAATAACATTGCACAGGTGTGGAAATGATGTAGGAGAGAGGTGGAGTCCTGCATTAAGCTTCCGAACTTTGATGCGTTTCCAGGAAAAAGTGTGCTGTCCAAGCGGACACGTTTACTTGGCTAAGAGATTGCTGAGAAAGAAGGATCCACTCGACAGGCCTAGTTTTTTGCTTACTTAGTTTACTTTCCTTGTACAGCCTTGCCAATTTGTGACATCTAGGAGGGTATTGGTAAAAGCAGTTATTGGTGCTGGGATTAACAGACGTCCCGGCACCGCCACTGAGCCTCGAGGCACCTTTCTGTGGCTCACACTTGGTGCTAGCTTGTATCTGTACAGTTAATTTATCGTGCGCCCAGCAGTAACCATCTATTGGAAGTGTGCACACTTTTTTTACTACCAATTTGTGCCAATACAAGAGTTTCAATATTGTAAAAGTTCAAATTAACTTATTTAGCTGCATTTGGACATTTACATTTGCTGATTCTCTGCAAGATCCCTCTTCTCTGCTATCAACTTCTAGGATAAGGATCTCTCTGGGTATGAATGAAGTTACGGTAGGGACAATTTTTAAATTGGCTATTAGCATGCCAACATTGTATGTGGGTTTGATTCCAAACCAAAATGAATGTATTAAAGGGGATGTCAGTAAATTATTTTGTCAATACCCAGACAACTAGTGCTGCATAAAATGTTTTGCTTTCAGTTTTTTTATTACAATGACCTAAAATAACCTAAATATTTTAATACATCAAGTCAAGAACTAGAGATTTTATGTAAAAAAAAAAATAAAAAATAAAAATAAGACACAGCATGTATTATTATGCACTTGATTTCTCTGCTGTGTGGAGAAAGCAATAAGCGTTGAGAATGTTAAACATTATGCAAAATATACTTTAAAATATTTGTTTTAAAAATACTGTACCTAGTCAATCTTTTATGCATTACCTTGTTAACCTTTTTTTTCTATGCAAAAGCCTTTACATATCACTAATTAAACCAAGTCCTTTTTGACTGCGTTTTATGGATGATTTGTTGCCATTTTCTGTTTGCTTATGAGGAGTACCTGTTGATTCAGAGTCACAATTTCTGCCACTAATAACAAGTCTGCTGGCTGCTGCTTTCTCTTCTGCTCCCCTTGCCCTTTCAGAAAGCCCGTCTCATACGGGATGCTTGGAAATGGGCAAAAAAAGAAAGCCTCTAGCAAAACGGTTTCCTTCAGGCTTCAAAACTGGTTCTGTATTGATGGTGCACTTAGCAGTACCCATCTGCCCACCCCAGCGAGTCCTTAAAATCCTTGGGGTGTTTAGGGTCAGCTTGTACTTGCTGAGAGCTTATGTTTAGAAAGGGAGAAGTTTAACCTGAGGGCATCCTTAAGCGTGTGAATGAGAGAGGGTTGTTTTTGCACCCAGTTATGGTTTTCTAATTTGCCAGTTCTCACCCAGGTAGCTGCTGCTCTGAGTTTGTTCTTACTTCATCTTAGATCTGCAAAGATAAGCTGGAGAACATGCATAAAGTTCTGTTTGTTCATAAGAACAAGCACAAAGTTCTGTCGTCCATGTGAAAAGCACTAGATGATTATTATGCCCAAATTACAGATAGCAGGACAGGAGACACCAAAATGAGGTGGCAAATCCTCAGCTGCACACAATGAGAAGGCATCCATAGACAAAATACAGCCTTATCTCAAAGACTCACTCCTCTTCATCCTTTTCTCCCAAATGGTAAAAGTTTAGCTAATCCCTGCCTGCATGAACTAGTCTCCAGCGCCCAGGAGGGAGGGATTTTGATTTGCCTGAACAGCATGCTGTCCCTTGGAGAAAAAGGACAAAAGATGGGGAAGAAGCCTCTCCACCCCCTGGGCTGTAAATTGCGTTTGATATTCTTTGAAGTTTTGTTGTTTGCGGGGGAATTAGGCATTTTTTTGTTTCAGGATGTAACTGCTGCACTGGTGTGCTGGCATGTTCAGCAGCATCTGGTTCAGGTAGCGTTCGTTTTCCCTGTAAAAGATTTCAAGAATAAAGATTACATTGGTGAACCACAAGTAGATTAAAAAGAGGGCTATATTTACATGAAAAAGAGCAGGTTTCAAGCATCCTTGACTTTAAGCAGTTAAGTATTAATCTGCCTCTTAAGATCCTGGTAGGAGGTCTCCCATGTATCATATCAGGTTAAAAATGGGCAGCCACTGACTTGGTTCCACCTAGGAGCTTCAATCTGTGTGCCCCAATTAGTTACAAATGAAGCATACTGCCTCAAAAAAAATACTAGTATGAAAACATGTTTTTAAACACTTAGATTAAAGACAAAGAGATTTAGGACAATCTGATGAAAGTCTAGTTATTTTAACATCCTGAAACAAAGCACCCTGGATGGATTTGTGGCGCCCACGTACTTGGGCTCATCACCTTTTCAGGTACACTGGATTTCCCATGTTGTCTTATGTGTGTGTGTGCGTACGGGGGGTGTGTTTGTCTGTTTCAGTTCCCAGCAGCAGCATCACCCACGCTGCCCACGGACTCGTCCCCGCTCTGCAGAGCTCTGCCACCTCTGATAGCCGAAGGAAGCAGCGCTGGACAAGGCAGGAGCTTAGTGTTCATGCCCATTTAGTCCTGGGTCTTTTTTTGAGCACGTTACCTCTGGGATGGCAGATAAAGATTTCCCAAGTGAGAAGGGTAGAGAGGAAGCATATGCTCCGCATGCTGTTGGAAAGACATCAAAGCAGAATAGCTGCTGGCTTCTGAAGGCTGCGGTTGTAGCAGTGCCAGCAGGTCAGGGCTGGAGGAGTCTACACAATTTTTAAAACAGATCAAGAGAAAGCTATTTACTTGGCATAACTGAGATCCTAAGGTAGGACAGATGATTATGCATGCAAACATACTTTGACTGCTTTCTGTTTCATCACACTGCGTGCAATGATGCTTGGTTATGGAGGAAGAAGAGAAACTGTAATTTATATAATTTATAATTTAAGACTAGATCTTAACACGTAGCACAAATAAAAGCAAGTACGATCACATAGTAGTAAATCTAGTATTTACTTGCTTTTCAATGTGTGGGCTTGCAACCTTAAAGTTCAGTTATCAAGAGGATCAAAGCAGGTTATGCAATTTCCTAGGATGTTTTTCTTAAGAGGAAAAAGCTAAGAAACAATTCTGTCACTCAGCATTAGCAGGCTTGCACCCTTAGCTCGCAACAGTGCAAATAAAAGCATCTACGCTGCTGGGGCTGTGGGACTATGTCACATTGCACCAAGAGAAGATTATTACCCCGGAGAGGAAGAAAGGGCTGACCCAAGATGTGAAATGGAGAGTGCGAGCTGCCCAGCATCCCCTCACTCCTGCTGCAAGTGGAGGAATTCCTGCATGAAGGACAGTCCCAGATGAAAAACACACCAAGAGCTGAATGCACAGATTGAAAGCAGAATGATGCTGCCCTGACTCTGGTTATATCTGTCTGAGCAGCTGCCCAGTAGTCCCTGTTCAGGCTGCTTCCTCCTTAGTGTGAGCCCTCAAAATGTTTATTGGGAGCTATTCTGAAAGACAGTACTTAAATCAGAGTATCATGGATAAATAAAAGCATCTACTGAAGCACGGGGATGAGTATTAACAAATTGTTAGGATAAAGTCCTAACATGAAAAAAGAAAAAGCCAAAAGCATCTTTTTGTCAGAATATGCTATATCAAATACGAAAATATCAAAATATTAATGAAGTTTGAAAGAGGTTAGTTACCACTGTAGTTACCAACTTCCTTGGTAATCCACTTTTATTAGCATACACAGCCTAAGATCATACTGATGAAAGCTTAATAGTCAGAAGCGACTTTGTCTAACATCAAGAAAAGATAAATTGTGTAAATCGTGCTGGCTTTACTTGCAAGCTTTATGTGCACAAGCCTCACTTGCGTGAGACCACTGCAGGAGCCTGAGTGTAGGATTACTCAAAGCTGTGGTTTCAGTGCATTTCGCTTCCACTGCTTCTGCCCTTTCACACCAGCAAAGACTCGTGCTCTGGAAGCTGATGTGGGGAGGTCTCAGAAGGAATCACTGCAAATACGCATCTGACCCGGGCAGTAAATGATAAACAGAGGAGCACCAGGCAGAGGAGCGCTGGGATCTCCGCTTGTTTGTAACTCCAGTCTTTCCTGATTTACAAGTGAAACCAAGTTTTGACAGACAATCATCTGAAAAGAGTTTTTGCTTCCTCTGGCAATTGCTCCTACTGGAAGTTGTCAAATGCTATTAATGTGTAAATATGCTCACTTAGTTAGTATTCAGTTGCTTTAATACTTAAGACACCCTAAGGTGGGATCCAGCTACCCATCCGCATGGTGCAAGTCTCCCTTGCGTCCTGTGTCACATCTGCTGACCCCATGCAGGTGTCTGGGAAATCCCAGACTGCTTAAAGCATCACTGAATGCCCATGTCTAGGTGGCTCAATTTCTCCTTTTCTGTCTTAGCTCACATCACCTGTGGAGAAATGGGGTTTGAGTCTTAATAACATTTTCAAATACTATTTTTTTTCAAAGAATCAGCATCCTCTTCAGCAGCCTAAATAAACTACAGAATAGTTTATCAAAATCAATTGACTAAAAAAATATTATCATCACTCGATCTTAATAAACTAAGGCCAGTCAGCACCTACAGTGGGCTCATTCAACACTTGACTTCAGCATTTTTGACTGTAGGAAAGTCAATGACAGTCATTACAAGATGGTGTCAATATGACTTAATTTTAAACAGCTTCTTTTTTCTGTGTTTATGGTGAGAGTAAAGCTCGGCAATATGCATTGCCAGCAATAACCCAGAAGCTCAAAAATTGGAAGCAAAATAAAATAAATATGGGAAATAAAAGGAAATGTGTCTTTTGAAATTAATTGTTGATCTGGAGATGCAGATTCCTTTTTATACAGCTACAGGTGCTGATATTGAATTGAAAATTAAATGTTTTAAATGATGCTTAAGAGAATTGTGCTATTACTTACCCTGCAGGAAGCTCTTCCTGAGGTGTTAATTTTATTCTGCTTTCTGCACAGCTCATATTTAGCACTCTTCTTTTCTACAAGGGGAACTTTTCAGAAGTAAAAAATACCTTGATGCAACATTAAAACTGTTATTGCAGTCACCTAATACTTGCAAAATTTCTAATTCAGCCCACGTTTTCATATGTGTTACCTTGCAGGACCTCCTAATAAACCAGCCTATTACTCAAGGAAAGAATGTATTACTGCTACATGTAAAGAAAAGCGGTAAGTATTAAAATATACCCAGAGGTAGGATTTTGTATTACCGTGTGGTATATGAAAATCTAATACAAGATTAAAAGGTAATCTGTAAATCCAAGGCAATTTTACAGTCAATAAGGCCTACCCTATTTTTTTGTTCTGAATCTTAATTTAATTCTGAAATGCTGTTCTATTTTCATATATCAGAGAACCAAGTCACTTTGTTTTCCTGTGCGAGAAGAACTCTCCCCTGGGGAGTTTAAAACAGAACGCTACACATTTAAGATGCACATTTGCAACCAGACTAACAAGGTGACGGCTCTTGCGCATGGACAGTTCAGACAGTTTTTAATGACACTACCCAGCACAAGCCCTGGGGCTTGATACACAAGCCTGAAAATAAAATAACCCTGTTTCTCTGCCCCGCGCCCTCTGCCTCCGTCTCTTTCTAAATGCACTGTGCTGAACGAGGTTGTTTTGTTTGGGTTTTCGGGGGTTTGTTTTTGTCAAGAGGCACCACGCTGGCAAGGGGAAGCGCCGGCCGGCGAGCCGGCTCCCCGCGCGCCGCCGCTATCTCAGCCGCTCTGCTCGGGCAAAGCCGCTTCCTCCGCTTGCCCTCGCCTCGCCCCTTCCCGGGCAGCTCTCCCACGGGGCAGCCCCCTCGCCTCCCTTCCCCACTAAACGTGAAGGGTGATTGAGGTAACCGCGATAAAACTGTGCTGCCAGCCAGCCTCCCAAGCCAGCGGGAAGCTCCGCAGTCACTCCGGCCACCCTGGCCCTCTCTCTTTGCTGCAGGGATTATTGTGGCTCGAGGGCGCTTTTATAATAATTTCTGTGGAAATTCAGCCCAGATCTGCCATCAGTGGGGTCTGCTCCCTTCCCTCCCTGTGTTACGGTGTGTCTGGTACCTGCTCAGTCCCAAAGTCTTTTCAATTTACCACACTATGCAGTTGGCAGATAAGAATGCTGTAAACAGGAATCTGCAAACAAAACAGAACAGCAACAAAAAGCACTTCTTGATACTGCTGAAAAAAAAAATGACCTTTACGTGCTGCCCTGTCCTTCTTCAAGGCCTGGTAAATCCACAAGAAAGATTCCCATTAGTAAATCACTATTGGATCATTAAACCTTTTTAAGGCAGTATGTGCTCTACCAAGAGAATGAGGATTACGACACAGCAGTGCCTGCTGCCCACTGACAATCATGGGAACCGACCTCAGTAATAAATCCATGAATTATCTGGCTCACTTTGACCGGTTCTCACGCCAGAGCAGCTCCTTTGATGTGACCGTCAAAACCCAAGGATGCCCAATCGCAGTAGCCACCGCCAAAACAATGGAGAAGTAATAATTCAATATAAATATGTAAAGCCTGCTTCCCCATATGCTCAGCTTTTGCAGTAGGGCACTTCTTCGCCTGTGGATGAAATTGGAGACAAAAAGGGGAAATAAAGCCCTTGCATTTTCTCTGAATAACCCTTTAAGAGAAGAAAAGCTGGGCATGTAAGAGAGACATTTTTTAGCTATTGCTGATGTCCATGACTTTTTCAGCCAAAGTGGGGTTCCCTGTTCCTTTTTTAAAGCAGTTGTATGGTTCAGAGGCAACATTCACTTAAGGACTGATCCTGCAGAGGGTCTAAGGACATAAGTAGCCGTATTGAAAGGAACTATTTCACTTCAGTGGGACTATTCATGTGAATAAAGTTATTCATGCTTTTAATCCCTTGCAAGACCAAAACCTCAGAGGATACATTCTCATTTGTCTGATTAACAAAAAATATTTAGGTGTCAAGCTCCTTCAATTTAGACAGCTCAGAAATATTGACTGCCAGCTTCTCAGCTGACCACCTATAAAGTGGGGGTAGTGTTGTTTAGTTTCTCTTGTCCTTGCGCTTGCCTTTTTAGATCTCAGTCTCTGGAGGCTAGGGATTATCTCCCAGCTGCATCCATAGCTGCAGTCTCTGGTCCTGCAGGTGCGAAAGACTTGGTGATACCTGGTTTCCAGAATGAGCGACTGCAGCAGCACGAGGGGAAGGAGTAAGCAGAGGGTGCTGCTCGTGGGCGAGCAGCACCGAGCTGTCCTGGAGGCATCGCCTGGATCACCACTACCCGGGCTCACACGCAGCACTGTCAGCCTCGTCATGTGCCGCTGTATTTAATTTGTGCTTGCTCTAACTTTCCTGCTACAGGGCGAAGCAGAGACCTCCCCGGTCTGTTTTTTGGCGATCTAGCCAGAGATAAGGCACAGCATAATGCATCGCCAATACAGCTTGCTTAAATGTGATATTAACCAACAGTGCACACGAGGGACGAGGCATGGAAGCGCAGAAGGTCGTGGTTGACACGCTTCAAGGCAGTAATAAAAGTGGTCTAGAAAATAGATTTTCAACATGTAAGTGAAAAAGTTCAGGCATTTAAAAGGAATGGAGCTTCCATAATTTCATGATCAGAGAACTTCTTAATTAAATATGGCAATTGCTCCTTTTAAAGAACTTGATGGGAAAATAGCCCTTGGAGAAAACCATCTAGAGCTGTATTTAACAATTAAATCTTAATTTTACTTTCATTACCATCATATTTTTTATTTAAAAAAAAGCTTCATTTGGGATGAAGTTCTCTCTCTCTCTTATAATCCACTTCAGAACAGATTTTCCAAACATAGTTGTGAAGCAAACTCCATAGAAAGATTTTAAATGAGGTTTGCTGTTTCTTTTAGTTTCATCTCATTGTCCCAGGCGACCTATCTAGCAGAACTACTAAAAAGAGACTTACAGTTACCACTTTTTTTTTTTTTTAATTGCATTTAATAGAAATATCAAGGAGAAGGAGGATGAGGTCGAAATCAAATCAAACCAAACAACAAAACTGAAAAACCAAACAAGACTTGCATCCAGGGAAGAGATTTTGTTCCTGAGAACTTTTCTTTTCCCTGTACCCCATCCAACTCACCAACACTTCGCCTTGTTGTGCGTGTTGGCTGCCATGGCCACAACAGCCATGTTAGGTGCAGGGCCTGCAGGTCTTCCTCGCGTGGCACCTGAGGGCCACATG
>JAVCKT010031098.1:0-22858 GCA_032273925.1 Rhynchotus rufescens | reverse complement strand
TTTAAAGATCTCCAGAGAAGGAGACTCCACAGCCTCTCTGGGCAGCCTGTGCCAGGGCTCTGTCACCCTCACTGTCAAAAACTGTTTTCTCAAGTTCCTGTGGATCTTTTGGTGCCTCAGCTTGTGGACGTTTCCTCTACTCCTATCGCTGGCCACCGCTGAGAAGAGGCCGCCCCTCTCTGTAATTCTATAGAGAGAAAGAGAGAGGGATTATAGGCAGAAATGGAGACAGGTCATAGTGCCTGCAGATTCTCCTGCTGTGCCTTTCAGGTAGTTACATCAAGTAGTATTAAACAAAGGTGCATGAGACAGTGATGTTAGAAATGCAAAAGAAATCTCTTCGTGCTGCATTGGGGCCCTTTGTTTTTGGGTCCTGGTGTGTTCATCTTTGTCTTTACTCCACTAGTGCGTGACATACTTCATTTATATCATAGATTCTTTGGAGGCCCTTGCAAAAACAATTGATTTGCACCAGCTTAAGGGCAAAAGTAACAACAGGTTAATGAGGACAAGAAACCAGCCAAGGAAAAAAAACTAGTCAGTCAGGAGAAACGATGAATAAAGTAAAGCTCAGGGAAATTTGCCTTTGGCAAAGAAATATGTTGTAAAGCCAAAACAGCTCTTAGCTGTGTCAGTGCAAAAGCACAAATGCTGAATGCATCAGAAGAAATTATTTGTGCAACAGCTAAAAAAAAGTGATAATAAGTGACTGATACTGTGAGCAGTTCTTGTAGAAGAAAAGATGTGAGAGCCTTTTGAAGTGCTCATCCTTTCATGAGGTGGAACTAAATTGTGCTAAACTAGTCTGGAATAGTTTAATCAACTCGGAGGGAAGTCACTGCAGCTTCTGAGTGAGTTAGACCACTAATTAGCCCCTGCTAATTCACAGTGATCTGTAACGTATCTGTCTACCTTGTTACTCGGTTGCAGCTGTCTAGTGGCCTTCATCTTGTACATGAAGCATAAAGTGTAGATGAGAGATGAATGCCCCGGAGTTTCCTCATGGTTGTCAGCCTTACTGGGAGATGGAGGGGCTGGGTATGTGTGACTAGTGTATTTTGGGGTCTGTAAGTCGGGATGGATTCCTGGCTGGCTGGTCTGTCATGTGCCATGATATCTGAAAGTAAAGTAGCAAATCAGAACACCACGTGTTCCACTACCACCCCCCATATATGTTGCTGTGTTTTGATTTAATTTCTTAGTATTTTTGTCACTGACACATCATTATTATAGTGACCCATGCTTTTACACGGCCCAGAAGATAGAAGGGGAAAGACAGGAGCTCTTTCTTGAATCGAGGTGGCATCTTCTGATGGTTCCTTGTGTCTAATCTTAGTTTAGTATAAATTAATTAACGTGGAATAGCATGTTTGTTTGGAGAACAGAGATGGACAAGAATGCAAGCTGGTTTTGTGCATACATCAATGTGAATGGAGGTTGGCCCTACCAATATCTGGATGAGGCTGATGGGGTTTATTTCTGTTCCATAGAGTTAGGATGTAGTTGCCTGCTACCAAGAACATGTCTCACCTGCAGGAACATGTTATCATTAGCAACAGTTAAAAGAGATTCTTGCACTTGAATTCAAACCCAGCTACTTTATTTTTCCCTGAGACACAAAAGCTTTTTTAATATTTCCTTTTCTGTTGTTTGTTTCTGAACAGCTTTCTGGTAAGAAGGGAATACGGTGAAAGTTGACAAAGTTATGTGGCTGAAGGGCAAGATTTTATTTTGTAGTTTTGGTTACTATCCATTGGACAAATAGGGACTCACTGCATTAAAATATGTTAGGACATGAGTTCCTGTTTTTATTCTTTTCCACTGGTACAAAATGTTGAATATGCATTTAGCAAAGTCATCCATTTGATCCTTGGAAACCTGTGGATTGCATGGCCTCCTTGTTTGTTTTCAGTGACAGGACGTTCTTCAGATAGCATTGTTAGAAATTTTTAATGACCTGGTTTTGCAGTATTCTATTTTGAAAATTGCTGTCTGCTAATTCAGTTTCATTTGGTGAGGATCTTTTTGTTTTGGTGTGTTTAAATAAAATTAATACTTCAAATTGGGAGCTGAAATCTACTATTTTAATGCTGCAGTTTGATATGTAATTAAAATGATGAGACACAGCTAAAGGAATACCTGATATTTGGAGATGAATTGAATATTTCTGGCTTCCAGGATTGGGAATTTGACCTTAGAGGCATTTTCCTCTTGCCATCAAACACCTTCTGCAGTTATTTGCAGTTCTGTAAACTGAGTTAAAATCCCATTGGTATCATTTCAGTTACCCTTCTTCTCACTGCAAAACAGAACTGTGCAGTGTGGTGGGATCCGTGTGCTCCAGTGCTGTGGTTTTCCATTGAAGAATATTGCTGTGTGGGACAGGAACAGGCCCACAGGCTGAAGAGCGGCCGTGAGGCCGGGACAGGGCCGGTTCCGCGTGCCGAGGAGCGGCCGCGGCACTCGGCCGAATCTCAGGGCTCGGGGGCTGCAGGGGGCCCTCGGAGCCGCTGTCCCATGGGAGGACCTGGAGGAAAGAGTCGAAACAAATGCATGGAGAAATTCACCTGTTCTAAGGGTGGCAAAAGGAAACAAAAACTAAATTATACCTGGATCAAGTAAAGATTTTTATCTTATTTTTGTGACTGAGAATGGCAACATTTGAACAGAGGTATTGAAAATCCCCTAAAATGACTCACTGAAACTATTTCCCTGCAATGTCATATCAAAACGAAAGCAAATAGTAGGCACGGGCAGTACTACCTGTACTGTACAGTATTACCTGACCACCTCTTTTTTAAAAAGTAGTATCAGCAGTTAACAGATGAACTACAGCATTGAGAGGAGGAATATATTCCAAAATCCTATAATAAGAGCTCCACACCAGTGCTGAATTCTTTAGATGCAAGTTGTTAAGCTGCAGATAGGAATAATTACAGCATATAGAAGGCAAGCTGCCAATCTTCTTGAAGATTAAGATATATAACATTTAACAGTGGCTGTATTGTAACATAAAAAGAGTGTACCTGAGTTAGTTTGACTTCATAAAACTTTTAAAAAGTATTTCAGTGTGTCTTCTTCACCCAGTATACCCGTCGTTTATGTGGACTTAAAGGTGGAACCATCCTTTTTAATAGCTTTTTATATCTAAATAGTAAGTTTCAGCTTAATGTACCATATTAAAAAATACTCAGCACCTGGGGAACACCATGATTTTAGCACTGGGTAGATTTCGAGTTCCTGGATTACTGGTGGCCATCTCTGTGTATTTTGCATGCTTTCCCTTCTGCAAGATTCTTTTTTTTTTTCTTGAAACACAATCTTTTGTGTTCTCCCTCCTACTCTCATGTTCAGCACTTGTTCTTAGGTTTTCAAAAAAAAAAAAAAAGTATACTGCATAGCTGGAAGGATTTCCTTAATATTTTATTCTGAAGAATTGTTCTTTAGAATTTGTGAGTTAAGCCATTTTAAATTTGTTCAGATCACCTATTACCCTGAGACCTTTAAAATGCCTCAGAGCAGATAGGCCACAGCATTATTATAAAATAGATCAGTTAAATTTTGATCTCTGGATGTGAATTCAACTCCATCTACAATGAAGTTCTCAGTGAGGGTTGAACTTCTCAGACCTTGACTCCTGTCAGAAGGTGGGTAAGGTTAAGAACAAACTTGTTTTTCCAGTTATAATGGGTATCAGTTTGCTCTTGCATCTAATTTCAGAAGACATGATTAATTACTAAAACAAGTAGCTAAAACAGCTTATTGCTAATCCTTGTCCCTCCAAATCTGTACGCACTGCCCAGTTATATGAAGTCACAGAATTTTACTTCACGTACATGGCAGTGTCTTTTAAATAAATGAGATAAGATGATTTTCTTATCTCTTAAGAAATATGAGTGGTATTTTTTTTTCTTTTGTATCTGAAGAGCCAAAGAGTGACCGAAGCCTCCCAGCTTTATTGACAAGAAGGGTGAGATGCAGAGGACCTGCTGTCCTCTCCTTGGCTGCGGCTGCAGGTCAGGAGGAGAGTCACAACCCCTGCCCAAATGTCCTCTGGGCTAACTCGTGAATTACTGACTTGTGCAGATACTGTTGACTTCGTAATGCAGCAGCAAACAGTTGCTGGTAGCTGTTGGACACCAAAAAGTCAATAACTTCCCATAATAACAACTTTTTTTCTTACCCTGGATTTCACAAAGTTCAATTACTGGAAGCTGTTGCTTTACACTGGCAGAAGGGAAGCACTAGATAATGCTCATTTCAGACCATGGTAGCTTTCTCATTATATATCTCAAATCAAAGGAGGGAACTGAACTTTTGTAAAGCTTTCTCTAACAACTTTTCAGAGCTTTTCCTTCCATCCAGTCCTTCCACTGTTTCCATAACATACACTTGAAGCACATTTAGTTCCAAACACAATTTGCCAGTAGCTTGAAAAGTAATTAGAAGAAACTTAGTTTGTTTAAGCAATATGTGTTCACACTACAATGGAAAAAAAATCCTTTAAAATTATCACCAAAAAGAAAAAATCCAGTTTTTCCAGTTTGTTTAAATAATATCCAGAGCAGTACTGAGGATTGTGTAATGCACATATGTAGTATCAGGTGAAACATCTTCCCCTTGGTGGGCTGATCAGCGTTGCCTCTGCTCTCCGATGGCTATTGGTGAGGAAAACTCAGCCGAGTAATGTTTAACTGCAATAGTAAAAAATGGGACAACTCCGAGATAAAATTAGTGCTTTAGATGTACATGACTACTTCACCTTTTACCATGAGTGCCTGAGCTGCTCTCACGTCACTGCGTTGCTGACAGCATCCTCTCAGATGTGCAGAAAAGCGGAGTTGCTGAGTTGGCGTTTCCAGGCTCGCTTGCCTGCCACTGCTTTCCGACTGCGCAGCCTTGGGCATCATTGCTTCCCGCCTGGCCGTGGCTCCAGCAAGCACACACGCTGCAGGGTTCCTGAGCTCCCAGACTGTACCTCGGTACTATGCGGTTGTAACCAAATATATATGTACACACACATATGTTTGAAGGACAATAAAATCTGAACTCTGGACTTATTTTTCAAAATAAACTAGGGAAAAACGATAAAAAAAACCCTTTCCACACTCTATTTCATATTAGCTAATTCAGTACAGGATGTGAAACATGCTAAGAGGTGGTAACTTTGAAATATATCTCAGTTTTTCTAAATTTAGTATTCAGGTCTTCCAGTTGCAGTTTACTTTTACAAGGAGAGCAAAAATTGATTTCTGAAGATGTAAAAAAAAAAAAGGGAGAAGGTTGTTATTGCTGCAAACAAAATGTTGGGTATGGATATAGCATTTTAATATTAGTCTTCATTTAAAGCTCACTGCTGTAGGAATATAGACTCACAGATCATTGAAGAGGAAGTCATTGGTTTGTGCAATTCTAATTTTGTGTAACAATAAAGCTTGCACCCCACTCAGTTTTTGCGTTATCTGGACTCTTTTCTGCCAGTATGTCCTGAAATTTTATACAGCATGGAACTACAACTTACTATTCAATGTAAAGGTAAATGCAAATGCCCTATAGCAGCACACTGTGTGTTGAAGCACACTGGCCTGTTTCCTGCTGTTCTCTCTTTTTTTTGCTTTAGCAATTTTTTTTTTTTTTTTTTTTTTTTTGCATTTAGCAATCAAAGGCCCAAGTCAGAGCTGAAGACCAAAGCACCACAGAACGAAACTTTCCCTGCCTCATGTAAGATGCTAAAATATATCAATTTTGCCATTTAGGCACCATTTAATGACTTATACACACATGCATTACTTAAAAACAACATGATATTCTTTAAAAAAGAAAACCTTATCACATAGAGCGATATGATTATTCTTTTTTATCTTTTATTTATAAAGGAGCCTGTGATATTGCTTCATGCACTGCAGTTCAGATTGTTATCTGCTGCACTCGCTGTATGATCAGGCAGTTTAACAAAACATCTTGCTAGCTGGGATGTGCTGGTCTGTATCAAGCCTGACTTTAGGCCAATATACTTACCATCGTTCTTATTTTTTCTCACTAAGTATCTGGACTAGATGAAATACCAAATAATGAGCATTTCTCAGTAGAAGCAGCATAGCCTTTCAGGAAATGCTTGGAGGAATCCCCACAACTAGGGATTCAATTCTCTGATATTTTATTGATGTTTTCTGTCTTGGGCATTATGGGGGGCATTCCAGCACACAGGGCAGTGAATGAACCCGGCATGAAGTCCTGGTTTCCAGCCTTAAAAATATAAAATATTCAGGAGGTTCTCAAGCCAATTTCGTCTTGCTTTTGAACTTAAATAAAATGCTGAATTAGCTATAAAAGGGCTCATCTCAAGCTCCACTTTGTTGCTGAAATGGCAGTCAGAAGGTGAAAATAGAGTCACATTGATAAAATAAATCAGATGAAAATAGACTTTCACTACATTTCTGTATTTTTAAAGCTTTATATGTAATAAATAATAATAACAAGAAGTGCCAGCCTTTATAAAAACTGTACATTTGTTGATACAATTTGCAGTAACCAGAGATAGTTTCATTTTTAAAGATAAGAGATAAAAAGTTCAGGGATTTCCTTCTCTGCTGGACCTTGTGAAAGGCATCACATGGGGAGAAAAAGGTATGAGGTTAAAAGGAGTTTGACAGAGACATCTGCATTTGCCAGCCTTGACTTCTGGATGGGCAGAATAGATGCATATGTAGATCGCAGTAATTATGTGATTATCTTTCGTTAGCCTCTGAAAGAGTAATTAAATCAGGAAGTTAAGATGTCTGTAGATTCTTGAAGCAGCATCACTTTTATTTCTACCAAAGTTAGTGCTTGAAACGGAAAAGTGACACTTCTTGCAGTAGCTGTATTTCAGTCATTATAATTAAGGTTTATTTATTTCAAAAGTTGACTAAAATACGTTTTTCCTTAAGGTGAAGAAGAAACAGGTACAGAAACGTAAAGTAAAACTTGGCAACATTTTTAAACTCTTAAAAACTGAGTTTCAAGCTAACCTGAGATTTCTCTGCATGTGTGAGCAGGAAACTCTTGCTTGAAGTCGCTCATCTCTTCCTCTCTTGTTCGAGCTTTATAAGAACTTGCTGTGAGATGTGTTACACAACTTAGGTTTTGTTCTTTCAGGACATCTGACCTGACTGAATCTCCCCTAGATCACGTATAGGTGCCTCATGCTCCACCTCATTCAATGTCATGCTAAAATCAGGAACTGCCTTTAAACTGGATGGAGGCCACATAGAGATCATGGTAATTTCGAGAAAGAAGCAATTGGACAGACCATTTCTAAACCTTCTGATCCCATGCGAGTGTTTTCCTGAAGCCTGCAGTTAGTCTGAACTGCCTGGATTTTGGGGGCATCCACTTTTACCAAGGATATAAGGTATATGTATTTTTTAAAGCCAAGTGCCAGATATTGGATCTGCTTGTGTGCATGGGTGATTGGTTTGATGACTGAAATAAATATTATTGACTGAAATATTATCATTGTAAGTCACACAAAATACCTCATTTGGTCCATGCAGAAGCTTTAAACTGGCATTTTTCCAGCTCTGTATTTTGCATGTGTAAATTGTTCTGTTCAGAAAGAGTTGAGTTGACTTTCACTTGCACTTTGGGCAAATAAATTATTCATCTGAAAAATTCCTCCCAATCCTGATTAGCGCTGCACAGTATTAGACTCCTGAAGTCCAAATGCGCTAAGCCTGGTTGCTCTAGTTCACACTTCCGAGTCATCCCCATCCTCCAAGAAGCTCCATCTGGTACCAAGTGCAGCAGCTCCGGTGTGGACTGGGTCAGGTCACTGTGAGCAGGAGCCCAAGCTGCTCCCTGTTTTCCCCAGTGTGGATCTTCACTTTAATATTCTAGCGCTTTACGGGAAATAAGACTAGTCTAATTTCGGACACCTGGAAAACGTTTTCTTCTGTGCAAGTTAACCCTAATTAGCAGTGAGCCCAGTGAGAAATAGGTAGAAAATTGCCTGGTAGGGTAGTGATGAGTGCCACTTTTGACCTTGCTTCTCTCCTGGGGTGGATTTTTCTGTTCTACCAAGCTGAGCTTGTTGCGAAGGCTCCACTGGTTCTGTGCTTGCAGGGAGGAAGCCCTTTGTGCTTGGACTGTGTTGAAGCTGGCCAGGCCCCATGCAAAGCACCTCTGATGAGCACCAGCTTGTGAAGAAATCTTGTGACTAAACCTGGGGCCAGAAAGTTGCCCTAGTTTGACTGCTTTCATTTTCCTGAGAATCCCCATGAAGAATTCAGCATTTTTGCCTTTCATTGGGGCGTCGGACCTGTAGGAAAACAACAGGAGTCAGCTGCGTTCCCTGAGGCTGCCCACGCATAAGCTTTCCCCCTCAGTAACCTTTCAAAATCAGTCGCAAATGGTCTTAATTCCAGATCATACTGGCACCTGACCTTTGTAAACTTGGACACTGGAGAGAATTAAAACAGCAGAGTGTAAAAAGAGATAAAATCTTCCATTTCAAAATGTTGCCATTTCTGAAAGCAGCAAAGATTTCTCGAGGTATAAAGTTCAAAGTTGTGCTCGCTTATTTTTCTCTTCGCCTCCCTTATCTTTTAACCTTGGTAATTGCTTGTGCCTGCTTATATCGGCTGTTAATTTGCCACACTTCTGCATGTTTTTAAAGACACAAAAATTGTAAGCCTGTATCTGACAGGACACGGCTTCATGGACAGAGGATCCCTTCGTGTTAGTTGGGGATATCCTGCAGATTCGGGGGCGTTTTCTGGGTGGCTGCAGAAAGCAGTGTGTTAAAGTACGCTGAATTCGCCCAAGGCGCTGGGTTGCCTGCCCTCGCGGGGAGGTTTGTGCCGCGCGAGGGATGGAGCCGAGCACTCGCACGCCAAGCTTGTCCCCCTGCTTCCGCAGGACTCCTTAAGCTCAACACCAGGGACAACGATCAAGGAGAGCTCAGGGCTGCCTTTAGCTCAGCGGCACAAGGGGAGTCAAAGCTGGTGGCTCCCCAGAGAGGGAGAAAGGGGACGAACTTAAAATGAATGCCTGGGATTTTCGTGGTGACCTGTGTGCATGGATTATTAACATATTTTTTTTTCCCAAAAGTTAGTCAAATCTTCAAATCCATTCTAAACCTCTTAATTTCTTTATAGGAGATAGTGAGAGAGAATTCAAATTTCCACAGATAACACCAGACTTTAGCAATTGTAGTCCTTCCTATCTCCTGCCCTCTCCCTCCCGTATAACTTCCATAGATTTTCTATATATTATGTTTTAAGCCTCTGTGATGTTCAAACCACTACTGATGAGAGGTAACAGCAGTGTTATTTAAAAAAATCATATGACATTACTAGTATCTCTCATGTTTCTGTAGTCACCATGCCATGTGTTGTTAAAGACCCTTCAAAACGGAGACTGCTACAATTTCGAGGCACCTCTTGAAGATGAGTACCCTAAAGAACCACATTCGTAGCTCAGGATGAGCTTAGTTTTTGCATCCTCTCTGTGACGCAGTCCTAGAGACTTTGCCGTGGTGAATTCTCACATATAAACAAAGATATATTTTGGATTTTTTTCTGGATAGAGTTGTGGAGCAAAGAAGGAAGAGATCTGTGGTACAACCAGAATGGAAAAATGCTTTTGTTTTCCCTGCTTCCTGTAATGTTTCCCTAAAAGCCTGTTCCTAGGAATTCTTGACTAGGTTAACTAGGCCTCACTTCTTATAAAATGATAGTATAGTTACATTTTCAGTTAATTTGGGCTTCATCTTGTAACCATTGGCTGTTATTATACCAGCATCCGAGTAGACCAAATGAACTCTTCTGCTAATCTTTTACCCCAGACAGGTCCTGCTGGGCCGTAGGTCGCCCGTGGGTTGTGGGCCGCAGTGCCTGGTCTGAGCACATCTGCTGTGCTGCAGGTTTCCCGGGAGCCCTCCAGTGCCCCGGGTGCCCGGCGGAGCCAGAAGGGAAGCGTGTCCTGGGCCAGGCAGGGACATGGTCAGGGTCTGCGCGATGCCACCCGTGGGGCGGTGAGAGGGGCTGCTCATGGACGAGGATGTTCCCAGGATTCACAGTTGTCATTTGATGAGGGACGCTGAGGGTTTCTTGCACTGAAAAGCCTCCTGCGGCTCCCTGCAGCTCCCTGTCTCATTGTCCTGCCTTTGCAGGTTAGTCACAGCTACTGCAACGTACAGAAAGCATTTTATGTGAGAAGATACATCTTGACGGACACTCTCAAGAGGGAGGGCCCGTGCAAGGTGCACGGTGGTTTAACACCGCCTGATGAAGTACGAGGGAGAGCAGGAGAGCTGTTAAACACATGTTGTTACTGCCATGCTCCCTGGGTAGTGCACATGGGCCCCAGAAGCTCGCTTTGTATGCAACACGTGTGCAAGGATTAATAGCCTAATCAAGGCCACAGCACTTTAGAAGAATAGCAGAAGGTATTAGCAGCCCAGTTACCGAGATCCTAGTGATTATAGTCCAAATTATCCCGTTATGCTAATTCCCAATAATTAGTGCACAGAAACTTTCTCATTGTCCCTTCTGGTGTTATGCCTGCCTTTCTGATAGGGTGCCTTGTCAGTGTCCCACATTTTTTGCTGCGAGTAGGATGCTGGGAGTAGGATGCTGATATTGGGGCTTTTTTCCCTCAGGACTCTTGAGTCCGCAGGCACTTATTTTAAGCAGTTTTCTGACAGTCCATTGGTAGTGTTTCCTTTTCTCTTGGCTTGCAGAAGAATGGCTACTTGCTTCTGTTAGATCTGTGTCATATATGGTATTATTTATTTAGGGTATAACCATACAGTTGCTCAAAGCTAAGCTAAAGCTAAAATAAATAATAATACCCGTTACCTGACCATTGGGCAATTGCTATTTCAGATAAAGACAAACGCAAAACCTGTCGAGGCCTGAGCCACAGCACACTAATGTAACACAAGGAATCTGTGTTCATATTCCTAATGGGGCTATCTTTCTTTACTGGCTGTGAGGCGACACCATTGCCTAAAATCCCTGGGCACCAAGAGCCGGAGGTCTAGGAGAGGCTCCATGAATCAGCTGCGCCCTGCGGGAAGCTGCCAGGGAGATGCGGTCACGTCCTGTAGGGTGCTCTGCAGAGAGGACCTTGGCAGAGGGGTGGTCTGCACCACTGGCTGCTTCAAAATGCCTCGTTTGGATGCTCGTGTTGGCAGTTTAATGTGGTAACCTGGGTGTCTAATGGAGAAGAGCGAGAGCTTGTGCTGTGCAGTAGAGCATGGGTACTGTTCTAAACAGGAATGTTGTTATTTGCTCTGAACCAACCTCTGCAGATGCTTTCTGATTGTTTGACAGAGCACTATAAGCAACTAGGCTAGCCCATAGGCTAGAAGTTAGTTTAAATATATAGGCAGTATAAGGCCAAGCCCAAGCATAAATCATGCCTGGTTTTGTTGGCTTAATCCTACTTCTAGTTTGTACGTGTAAATTCAGTAAAAAGTAGAGGTAGATCCTGATTAGTTTGTCTAGCAGCTTCTAAGGTAACTTGAGTTGAAATCAGTGGAGTGACAGCAGACCATTTTATTCACTTCCTGAATCACTGGCTGCTACCAAAGTGGAGTATTTCAGGTGGATTCTGCCTTGATGAATTTAAATCCTACACACCACTTGCTTCTAGAGGCCTCTTCAGTGGGAGAAGACTCTCACCTTAGGGCACCAAAGTGAGGAGAGGGATGGTAAACTAGCTCTCCTTGATAGCCTTCTGCTCGCTACTCCCATCAAGCAATGTTATGTGGCTGTAATTTTCGCTTGGCAGCAGGTGTAGCACAGCACAGGCAGCCTGATAGAAAGCGTCCATACAGTGTCAAAACCCACCATGCCCCAGCACAGAAAGGAAAGTTAGTGCAATGAGCAAAATAGCAAGGAGGAAGCAAAGGCCTGATTGAAGTCAGTGCTTGTGTACGTCCCCCCTTGCTCATCCCTCCACTATCGGTCACAGTGACTGAAGGGGCGCTCGGTGCAGCTTGGAAATGAGCAGACAGAGCAGCCTGCAAGGTCCCTGGCAGCATCCCGGCTGCTGCCTCCTACACAGTTCTGTGTGCAGGGACCCCTTATGGTGCTTTCACATTGACTCCAGTTTGGACCATAGCGCCCAGGAGAAGCCACAGCTGCTGCTAGAACTACCGAAAGGCTGGAGTGCCCACAGTGTGGTCGAGGTAAGGAAAAAACGTGAGCCTTGAGCTCTTCTGTGCTAATTTGGGTGACTCGGGATCTCCAGGGTAAATACCCCCAGAAGACTGAGAAATCTGTATTCAGAGGTCAGGAGAATTTATTATTTTTCCTGATACCCAAAATACCTCCAAATTCTGGTTGATACTTTGCTTGGACAGAGAAAAATGTCCTGTCCTCCTTCCATTTTGAGCCAATTCATCTTCTCTCTGCCTGGGTGAGAACTGGAGAAGATAGCAAGTGAAACCAGCTTGAAGCAAGTTCAGCTGAATCCCCTGGGGAGAGGCTCTGAAAACTTCACAGGTTCTTGTTGCCCCTCTGGTACCTCTCCCAGAAGGTCCATCTCCAGCTTTCCAGCCCTGCTGCTGTTACCTCCTATATCAAGAAAAGAATATGAGGGGGGAGGGAAATGTCAGAGCAGGTAACGAATGTTTAATGCTGCTTAGTGATCAGTATTAAGTTGTGGCTGAAATTATACATTTATTGCAGTGTGTTGTGCTGGATGGAGAAGGCAATATTTTTCATCCTTTTTCAAGTGTTTTACTGAATTCCTGTAAGGAAGAGTTAGATAAGCTCTGTCCTCTCTGAATATTTTCTTCCTCCTTTCTGTGGGATTTCTGTAGATTTCTTTCCAAAGTTTTTTCCCTAAGGAGAGGCACTGTATGGGCGCAGACGTGAGAGATGGAAAGAACGAGTAAAAGGTAATCTTATACATGTGTCACGCATCCCCTGCTACTGTGAAATTTTCACTTTAGAATTCATTCCAAGTATCTTCTGCAATTCCTATAGAAGTGGTAAATGATGTATGAAATGAAACATTTATGTTGACTGATTGTACAGAGAATGCAGAGAATAATGTTGCTGTCACTGCTGAGGCATATTTATCTTATTTGCCATAATACTTGATATTAAGACAAGCTGTCAAGAGTTTACTGGGATCAAAAGAGTTAGAGAATGAGGGCAGGGGATTTTTAAGGCGAGCAGACTATGTGAAGGGCGAGGAAATGGAGAAGAAAAGCGGAATTGTCACTGTACAACCCAGTTGTTAGACCTCATCTTGGAAGTAGGTCACCTTTTCAGAGCAATGATGAGATTGCCCTGGAGAAGTAGCAGCATAAGGTTAATACAATGATTCAGGTCTAAAAAACTACTCATTAGAAATAAAGTTTGTGTCCATTATATGGGACAGAAAGGTTAGGATCTATGATACCAAGAAATTAAAGTTATGAATACAAGAAAAACAGAAAATTCAAATCAGATGAAGAGCTACTGTTTAATTTCTCTTATTTAAATCAATGGTGATTTACTTCTCTGTTTGCCTTGGTTTGGACCTCGAGATGTTTTTCACTGGTAGTCCAGGCACCTTTGTGTCCAAAGAAAGAAACCTCCTCCTGCTGTCAACAGACCCACTTTTCTTCTCAAACCACTCGCATCCCAGGCCTGTGTGAACATTACGCTTAAAGTCACTGTTTTAAGCTGTCTTGTCGTGTTTGTTTCCTGGCAGTGTAACTTAGGAACAGCAAGGTATTTAAATGCAAGGGGAATGAACACACACGCATGCACACACAAATACTGATGTCTTTGTTCAAGTTCTGCCAGACAACCTGCTTGCTGCTTTTACTCCACTTTGTTGTTATCTTTGCAACTTTTGTTGCGTGTGTTTGGTGTTACTGCTCTTGAGATCTTTACCATACTTATTCGTGTTCTCTGTTCCTGCTCTTTTGACCTCAGCTTTAGAAACTTAGCAGCAGAGAGAATTTCAAGATCTTTTGGAAAGGCAAGGTCAAAATACTTTCTTTCTCCTTTCTTGATGACTATAATTACTTCTTTTTACCCTGTCTAAATCAAGAATTAGCTAAGGAGGAAGAAAAGAGTATTCCTCACTGCAATATATAAGTGGAGTACTAGAGTATCCTGGATTTTGTAGCAATTACCTTTCTGCAGAGGCACTAGTGGTGTTTTATAGGAGAGATTAGCTCTGCTCTGAGTACAGGAGAGGAAGCAGTGACCTTGGGTTCTGCTTCTCAGCCTTCTGCAGACTCTCTGTCCAATATGGGGCAGATTACCCTCTAGATGACTTCACTGTGTCATTAAAATGACCATTATATCTGATGGTGTTTTATCATACTCATAGTTTAATCATACTCAGTGAAAGTTGCACACCTTTTCCTTTGGATTTGTGAAGATATTTTCATCTGGAAAAGATGATTGTGGGATTGGGGCATCTCTCGTATGAGGATAGACTAAGTGAGCTAGGCCTGTTCAGTCTGGAGAAGGGAAGACTGAGAGGATATCAGACCAACAGGTACAAACTCTTCTCTGTGATTTTCAGTAACAGGACAAGGGGCAATGCGTACAAACTGAAACACAGGCAGTTCCATTTCCATATGAGGAAAAACTTCTTCACTGTGAGGGTGACATAGCCCTGGCACAGACTGCCCAGGGAAGTTGTGGAGTCTCCTTCTCTGGAGGTCTCCAAGCCCACCTGGATGCTGTAGGAGTTTTTGTGGTTTTAGGGCTTAATAAGGTAGAGAGCTTGGTGAAAGCAGATGGTGTAGTATAGCATAGGGCATCGAGCATAGGGCATGGCGCTCGGAAGATCTCGCGATGTCACGGGAGTTAGGTGTGTAATTAATTTATGCAGTTTACTGATAACCCCATGCCATACAAGGCGAAAAGTTGAAATTAGTCTCCCGATTGGGCAGTAGGTGAGTCTCCGCATTCTACGGGAGTATATAGGCAGACTGAACTGCGCGATCGTCGCCATTTTGCCGCATCCCCCATACTGGTATCGGTGCTCCAGGGCCCTGGGGTGAGGACAGCCTCAGGTCAGTCCAGCTAGCGAACAAGGCTTGCTGACCCCCGTTCGGCAACAGTAGTGAAGTCATCCTTATTCTATCAGGTTGTATGAATTTCTCATCTGCGGGAAAAATAATGTAAAATGAAGGCTGAAAGCAATAGAAAAGTGAAGATCTATTTGTTACCTTAGAATAAACTAGACTAGAATGTATCTCTAAGCATTACTTGCTTATTTTAACTTCAGAAGTTTTTTCATTGATTTTCATAAAGCCATTTATGCTTCTGAATTATTAATCAAAGAATAAGTGCTTTATTGGACCGGAACATAATTGTTTGATTTCAACTGTTAAGCATATTCTGTATTCTGTAACACAGTATTCTGTGTTTCATGAACATTGAGCACCAAAAGTGTCTGGGTTTTCTCATATCAACTCTTCAAGATTTTAGGAACATCACTTCATTCAGTTTAAGGGACTGTGTGATTAACACATTACCTTTTAAGTAATTTCCAACTAAGGAATAATGTTTTTATCAACATGAAAAAAGAGTAAAATGTCCAATATACTCTTCTACTGCTGCTTCTCTATCTCTAGGTTAAATCAAAGCACATGAACACGCCTGAGCAATTAAAGGCAGTGCAAGAAGTACATCATGGTCTGAATACAGGAAAATCATGCCCTTTTTAGTCTATGATTGTGAGGAGGATTGTTTATTTACACACTCTCACAATGGGATTTCCATTTCTATTAACCAGCGAGATCCCAGAAAGATCTACCCCCACTCAGAGATTGACAGGCAATGAGATCAGCAACAGAAATGTGATGGCTTTGATGCCTATTAGAAATTTTCTCATCTGTTTATCATTTTAAAGCACAGTATTCGCAGGTTTATCAGGACAAGAAGAGTGTTTTAGGAGGTGTTTTCACTATAGTAAATAGACAACTAGTAATTCATAGCAGTGCATGGAATATTGTCTGAAAGAAGAAAAGGTTAACTTTTTAGAACTCATTCTAGCTTAATGACTGCAAGACTGTTGCACATACCATAAAAGAAAAGATCTTGTCAGAATAGCACAGGAGGCTCATGCAGCTTTACTGTGTTTGTAAAGTTCTCATTTCAAGACTAGTAATTTGCAACAAAATAAGTGTGGGACAGAAAGAATAATAGCACAGTCTAAAATCATCTACTCAATAACTGATATTTCTGTAAAGATGTTGCAACAAAAAGCACTCAAGCTACTTCAGCTCTTACAATCTTAGGTAGCCTATTTCTGATTAAGTTGTCTACATTATTTTTTGTATTATAGCCAGAAGTGTCAGTAAATAAAAGAATTAGACATAATAGTATTTTCTGAAATTACTCTCACGAGCAAGTGAGATTCATACATAAAAGCTGAAAGAGAAATGCAAGTACGAAGCTGCCACTGCCTGTTACTCAAAATTAGTTCCTACTCTTGTGTAAGCATGACCATCTAAATGGACCATCTTAAATGGACCATCTAAAAATTAAGTGCAGATCCCCTTGTGATCACTTGCATGTCTGCTTTAGGATTGTATTTTTCACTATCATCAGAAGCATGAGATACAGAGCCAAGTTGTACTCTCAGTCATTGGTGTAAATCCAAAGTATTCTCGTCAAAATCAATGAACATATTCCAGATTTACACTCCTGAGTTTAAACCAGAGTTCAAGCTGTCTTGCTTTAATATTCTTCAGTTAATAACAATGTCTAGCTTTTCATAATTCAGAATCTGTGAGTCTATGTACTGCCAGCTTAACAATAAAAACTAAGATTCTTTTATATTCTTTTCTTGAACATAGACACAGTGAAATGACATTGACTGCAGTTCCATACTCTTATTGCCAGAAAATATGAATGTTAACAACAGTTTTTCTGTCCAAATACATCCATTGCTGTAATTTTTTGAGCTTCCCAAGCAATTCATTAAGAGCTTTTTGTACTCCAAGGTCACCTCTTGTAGAGAGTTTGAGGACTGGTTCCTCTATTGCTTCTTCCCCTACTCTACCAAAATAGTGAGTATTATATGTCTTAAATCATCTAGCACAGTGACTGTGATGTCTGGATTTGCATGCAGCACATCCATAGGTAATCCAAAAAGACTATCCCTTTTCACTGGGAGACATTCACTTTCATTCTTTTGACCAGAATTTTCAAGGAAATTTCTCAGTCTAGAAAATAACCTTAATCATCAAGAGTTTCCTAATACAGAGGAGAATACAGAAATACAGAGAAACTAGAAATTTCCTCTATACTTTTTTTTCCTTTCATGGACCAACTACTGCATAATTGACAACCTTGAATAAGTATGGGATAATTTTGGTATAAAAGTCATTCTCTGGAAAATTCAAATAAGAGAGCAAAACCAATCCAGGTAGCTAATTTAGCAAAGCCAGGCTACAGGCCAGACCTGGCTCACAAAGCAGTGCCTTTTGCCCACCAGGGATGAGTCAATGTGCACCCTTTAACTATACACTTCTCACCTGGTGCCAGTCAGACTATTTACATCTCCTGGCTGCTGGCTGTTCTAGGAGAAAGTTCTGTCATATACTGGCACTGCCAGGGGACTTCTGTCTCCTAGTTGCCCACTTCCTTACTGTCTATTCTCCCTTTTTATTCCTCTGAGATAGTGTCTCATCAAGCGGTCCCAGGTAGCCAAAAAAAGGAGAGAAAGAAGATTTTCGAGTCAATGAATGAACTTGAAAGGGCAGCTTGTGATATTTTGATGTGTGTTAGGAAGTAGAAATTACCAATGGCTTCTGATCCCATATCAGTTGTAACCTTCTGCAATTAATTTAAAAGGAAAAAGCGGAAAACATTTGCTATATCATACAGGTTCTTTCACTCTGATAACATGTCCACTTAGGGAAGAGACCTGTGTTACAGGGATATCAACTAACACCATCCATACAAAAAAAAAAGAGCAAGGAAAATAATATATTTTTATTATCTCTTCTTCAGATATACGAAAAACATATTTTGAACAATCCCAAGTATCACAGAGTATAAATGCTGCCTCTTTCTAGATGAGACAGGTGCAATCAGGATAATGCAAGGAACTTCAAACATGAATTATAATTCAATTTATTTTCCTCTTTAGAAGAAGAAAGTGAGACATTCCCAGTTGTAAGCTAGGGGAAGCTGAGCTGATTCCTGTGAGAGACAGAGAAGGAGCTGAACCTCTCTACTAGATGCTCTTGGAGGCCTCAGTGCATGTTTCAGGCCCCAACCTGCTTTACTCCTTCACAGTAAATCCACTTGCAGCTTCAGCAAGGTCTGCTCCATGGCTATTGCCAGGACTAAGCTAAGGCATTGCTTCAGAAAGGCCAAGCATCTTTCCTCACATGGAGCCACTTAGGATCTGGAGCAGAGGAGAGATGAGATGGGGAAGCCTTTAAGCTTTGGGCAGCAGTTGAATTTTATTATGATCCTCCCAGCTATCAAATAGACCTCCAAAATCATAGGAACCACTATTTTAATAAATTTTTCTCCTTCCAGAGGAGAAAGTTCACTGATTCAGGAAGCAACCTTCCGGGGGAGGCGGGAGGAGTTCCTGACGGTGAAGAGCCAAGAGGAGCAAGCAGTAGGTGAGGAGCTGCCACTGTGCCTCCGCCTGAAGCAAGCACATGTTTCCAAGCTCGTGCTGGTGTCCCCATGCCAGAGACTCTGCTGGCTGGGGCTAACGCACCTAGAAGGAGAGGTCAAACAGTACAGACATCCAACAGTTAGCCAAATGCATTTTACAGTGCTTAAGCCTGGCCATTTTTAAAAATATCTGTTGCCAGGAGCCATCTTGTCTGTGAGCCATCATCTGGTCAGGTTTTTTACACTTTCTAACAGAAACTATGACACACTCCAACAAGAATAGATACTTAATGCCAAGAAGCAGATAGTATAACTCACGCCCCCAAATGAGTTTGAATAATTTATTTCTTGTTCAACTTCATTTTTACAACTTTTGGAAGAATGTTTTTGAGACCAAAACTCCCATATGCAGATTTTCTTCTCACAGAGCACTAAAATTTTGAAAATGTATTAAATAAAATCAAGTTAAAAAAAGAAAATATTTCGTAGTATATTTCCCTTGCAATATAATCAATGTGTTTGCCTGACAATGACAGACTTGCCTGTAATAAGTTTCCTATTTAAACAGCAATCTAAGTCACATTTTTATGACATTCTTGGTTTACAGTAACAACAACATCAAAAGGGTTGTTAGCAACAGAAATTAATGCCATTCATATGTTGGTAAAGTAGAATAAAAATAGCATAATTTCATCAATTTACTATGTCACTGCTGGGTATGAAACTGAGGAAAACAACTCAATAGCAGAAACCAATTGGGAATATATCTTATTTTGTCAAAAACTATATATAATTTTACCAGTAACTCAGAGCTCTCTGGAACCTGGCAGAAAGAGCATAACAGAATTAAGATGCTGCTGACAAATTTCATTTTCCAAACAGGACAGCAAAGATCCATTGCCACTTGGTACCTTTCACAGAATCACAGAATATTCAAGGTTGGAAGGGACTTCTAGAGATCATCAAGTCCAACATTCCTACTCAAGCAGGCACACCTAGAGCATGTGGCACAGGGCAGCATCCAGGCAGGTTTGGAAGACCTCCAGAGAAGGAGACTCCACAACCCACCCTGGGATTCAACTCAAGACTAGAATTTAAAGCCATTGCCAGCTTATTCAAAATATTACAAGTCAGGTCAAGCAAGGAAGCAAGCAGGCAGCTTCACCTTGCCAGTATTCACAGCTCTTCCATATAACTTTTAGGGAAGCAATAGAAAACAAATGGAGAAATGGGGATAACAATTCACCTTAACTTAGTTTTTTTTAATTCTAAGCTTACAGGAAAGCGTGGAACAGAGAAATAAGAGGAAAACAAACTTTATTGATAGTATTGGAAAACCCATGCTTATGCTTTTTTCATCATCAAAATAATTGAAAATAAATTATTTATCCCTTGCTTGTACCAACTGCGTAGTTTCTCTCTGTTCCATCTTCCCTCAGATTTTATCAGATCCATTTCAAGAGGCCTCCACCACAAAGCTGTAACCGTCCCTCCAAGAGGGAAACTCCACCACTAGGAGGTCATGGCTCGCAACTGCCAATTGAGAGAGAAAATTTCAGTTACACACCTTGGGCAACCTGAGTGCTTCCCCTGGTCTGCAGGGGGGTTATGTTAACCCCCCAACAAAATCTGGCCACTCTACATAGTCCCTTCCATATATTCCTTCAAGTCTTATTCTTTTTATAGGAATTTACAATAAAATATGTTGTAAGTTAGAGAGTAGAGGACAGATGGATTTACGGGAACAACATGCCAAAGGGAGCATTTCCATCCACGGGGTGCAGCAAATACAATGGCTATTCCCTATACGATTTATATCATATAGGACTATTCCCTATATGATTTAAGAAGAGGCTTAAGCTCTCCAGGAGATGTTTCAGTGGAAAATATTCCAGTAAGAAGGCTGTAACATTTAGCCCTCACACTGCACTGTGCTTCTCCAAATGCCACCCACACGTTACCCAGATCATCTGAACGGCTCTGCAGAGCAACCTCATCCGGGCTTCTTGCTCCTTTTACTGCCATCTTGCACTCTTCTTCTCTACTTTTGCTTTATTCTTAAGGAATGGAGTCCAACAGACACAGAAATTTAGGAGGGGATTCGTCCTCACCATCCATTTACAAGCTGTGAAGACGCTGCCATTGCTTTGCCTGCAAGAAACCTTCTCCTCTCTGGCAATACCCACCAGCTGTCCTCAAGGACCTACCTGATCAACCCGTTTTCCTGGAGCTTGGCAAGACCGATGAAGGATTTGAAGGCAAAACCTCAGTAAACTATCACAAAACTTCACTTAAACAGGAAGGGCAGGTTAAAGATTAACATTTCTGAACACTGTCCAAAACAGATGTTAAGCTCATCAACATTAGAGCAGATTTTCACCCTCAAATTGATCGCAGCTAAGACCATCCTAAATAACCCTCAGCACTACCAGCTTGTGCATGCTAACAGAGATGTACCTGATTGAGCTTCTCACCATCAGAAAAAAAAGATATTAGGTGCCACTAATCCGAGGAGAAGAAAAATTGAACAAGGTTTGTTCTAAAAGAGCAAATTCTAGTGACGGAGCTAAATTACAAGCTCTGAATTTTTCAAGAGCATCTTGTTGAACAGAGCTCGCTTCGTATCTGCTTTAAAGAAGTTCAATCCCATCTTTTGATTGGCTAAATATAAGAAAGTCTAGAGATGAACTGTCAAAAACTGGACCTTGTGGGGTAAGAAACACTCACAGCGCCCAGGAGCTTTCCCTACGATCCACACAAGGAAAAGCTCTAGAAACAGCAAAAAAAAACCCAGAGAGAGAGATTTCTCTCTGGAAACCCCTCTGGCAACCCAGAGACCAGCACAAACACCAACAAACCACGGAGAGCGGCCCCGGGGCAGCCCCTCAGCCGCAAACCCCTCATGTCCCGACCGCCGCGCCCGGGGCACGGAGCGGGAACAAGATCCCGCTGCGGAAAACAACCCTGAGCCAACGTGGAGCCAGGAAGCGCCAACAGGACGTGGCGAATCCCGTCCAGCCCGGGCTCCCCGGCCGGGCACCTCCTGTGGAAGGGAGCAGCGCTCCCGGGAAGCGCCCGCGGGCGCCGCACGAGCCCCGCTCCGGGGCTGCTTTTCAGGGAAACGCGGGAGGAACAGGCTGAGCTGCAGACATCGGGCTTAGGAAAACCCAAATACCTCGACCCGAACGCAAAAACAAACACAACAGCAAAACAGAAACAAAGCAGCAACCAAACTTCTTGACCCTGACAAAATTCAACTCCCTAGGGTAAGGAAATACCGAGATTACATCAAGGATAATCTGGTTCTCAAGGATGTTTTCCCCACCAGGGACATTTCTGTAGCCAGACGGGCTGCACTATCACAAAGTTTGGGGCAAAAAAGCTCACAGAATTGCCTCAGCTTCCATGCAGGCCCTTAGAAAACACTATTTTGCACTTGGACAAAATAAGCACCATCGCTGACACACACCAGGAACCTTAGCAGTGATAATTAAGCTCCTGGCTTAATTCCCCAAAGCATTCTTTTATTTAACATATTACAAAGAAATGGCCACCAATGGGTGGCAATTGCCCATGGCTACCTTGCAAATCCATTGCAATCAAACTGAAAATTACTACTTGAGTCCTACTTTCCACTTATTAAACAAGGATGCTTTAGACACCCGGCTTGAATTTTCAGCCTCCATTAGATAATTAATCCAGCTGTGGTTTTTACAGGTTTCTATGAGCTGTTCAGGAGCAAAATAAATAACATGTCTCCACCAAGCTCTGCAGAAAAGAGGCTTCACCTCGCTTATCTGAGAGAAATATTAGAACAATTTATGACAGCATAGGGAAGAAAAGGGAAAAAAAAAATCAACAGTTACATCTGCCTCGTTTTTAGAACGAAGATGGGGAACAAGCTTCTCTTAAAGGAACTGGGGCCTGCACAGCTCAAGGCATTTTTTAGAAAAGACTTGAAAGCAACCTGTGAAAAGATAACTACAGAAAAAAAAAGAAAACAAGTGGGGGAAAAAGGATGCATCACTGTTTGACAGGAGAAAATAAAATAAAATAAAATAAAATAAAATAAAATAAAATAAAATAAAATAAAATAAACAACGGGATTCCTTTCCAGTTTCTCATTTTTCCAACGCCTTGGCCGCTGAGGCGGCGGAGCAGGCGGCGGCGCGGGAGCTGCTGGCACTCAGACAGGTGTCCCCTTCGGCGAGGGCTGCATCGCTGCAGTTCACATCCCTGGGTTTTTTTTTTTTTTTTTTTTTTTT
>JAVCKT010031097.1:0-29273 GCA_032273925.1 Rhynchotus rufescens | reverse complement strand
AGAGATCATCAAACAGACCAAGCACGAGATCAACTTCCAGGCCTTCTGCCTGGGCCTTATGCAGGAACGGAAGGAGGCCCAGTATGCAGAAATGGAGTTCAAGGTACCACTTATTTTGACCAACATGCTGCCACATGTACTAGAGGTGTACTGTTTTTTTCTTTCATTTTTTTTTCTTGACTTCAATGGCTCATTATTTGTCTTTCATCTCATTGTTGTGCTATTTTCCAAACAGCCCCAATTCCTTCTTTTGATGAATCCCTTTTCCCCAAGGCAGCTTGTGGTATTACTGACTCCACTGACTTCCCTTTAGGAGCGGTTTGTCATCCACATTACTGATCTACTTGCTGTCTCCATGATGCTTGGTATTACAGCCCAGGTGAAGGAAGCTGGAATTGCTTGGGACAAAGGAGAGAAAAAGAGTAAGCAGAACAACTTGGATCCCCTTTTAAAGTGGATGGCGTAGTAGACATCACCTGGTAGTGCTAAGATTGGGAGATTTTGCAGATATGATTAGGAGGGTGCCCCTCCATAGGAATTGGTTTTTGCATGGCTGGGGGAAGATACAGGTGCATTTCATGTCTGTGTAAGTAGTAGGTGAGGACCTCAAACTAGGTCATATCTGAAGGGGTTCCTGCATAAACACCTAATGCTGAGAGAGCTGGCTTTTGGGGTAGTATTGAAGAGACTACCTAAATGTTGCCTTGTCTTTGCTGTGTCTTGGGATTTTGTCACACTTTTCCTGTATGTGCCATTAAGCCAAGCAAGTGTATGTGTTTTAGGGCTGGAAGACGGCCTGGTTTACACCTCCCTTCTAGAGGTGCAAACTTGAAACAGGCACCTTCAGCCCTGTCCCCAGCAGGGCTCTGACGTGTGTTTTGTAATCTGATTGTCCTTCAGACCTGGAAGTGCTGCGCTCTTTCCAGAATCAAATTGCTGCGATCCAACGAGATGCTGTTTGGTGGCTTCATACGGTTGTTCCATCTATCAGCAAGCTTGCTCCAAAGGACTATGTGCACTGGTATGAGAGTTGGGATAGCTCAATCTCCCTTTTCCCGCTCTTAGAAGAACATAGTAAACCAGAAAAATGTAATAGAAAATACTTCTGATATGTATTATCCATGTCCACCCATTTAGTTCAGTAGGGAGTTTTCAGTTATCTGACCAAATATGTGGTTTGTGTGGTCCCTGCGTTGTGTTGCAGACTTGCTCTTTCATCTCATGCAGACAATATTTACTGTTTTCCTGTCTCTACAGCCTCCACAAGGTGCTCTTCACTGAACAGCCAGAGACCTACTACAAATGGGACAACTGGCCCCCTGAGAGCGACCGCAAGTGAGTGTGTGCCTCCACCTGCAGCTGATTGCCTGGGCAGAGGTGCTGCAGCCAGAGCAAATCAGTGTTTTCTGATGTTACTTTTGTATCTGTGTTCCAGGTCTTGGAACTGTACTTAGACTTCCTTTATTTGCATGCTGCCTTAAAATTAGAGCATATTGCTCCTGCCTAGATTAGTTTTCCGTCACTGACTCCTGTTCCTTGTGCCAAACACTTCTGTATCTCGATGCTGTAATGTGAGAATGGCAGCACTGCACTGGTTAGTTTCTACTGGGGTAATATTAGGGGCCTTAGACTCCATTAAGCAGGTGTGAATTGCATTTGTACAAGGCAATACAGGCAGTATTCTAGAACAAAAAATTGTTAGATATTTGCAGTTACAACTGAAGATTGAGGAAGTAGTGGTTGAAAGCTGCACTGTGGCTTATTTTCTGCTCAGATGAGCTTGAGGGTGTATGGAGAGGTTCTACAGCCATCACTGCAGTCAACAAAAGCATAACTGATGTTTTATGTCATGCAGCTTCTTCCTTCGCCTCTGCTCCGAGGTGCCCATTCTGGAAGACACGCTCATGCGGATCCTCGTCATCGGTTTGTCACGGGACCTTCCCCTTGGCCCTGCAGATGCCATGGAGCTCGCTGACCATTTGGTGAAGCGGGCTGCGGCTGTGCAAGCAGATGGTAAGTGTGCATGGAGCTCTAACCAGCAAGTAGTTCTTTCTGACCACATACCTGCTTCTTGCTCCTTTGCACCCTAGTGTGCCTCGGGCATGTACTGTATTACTGTAAGCACATTTTAATCTTGCATTTAGCTCAGAGCTAGGTTGCTGTTGGTTTCTCACTTTTGAAACCTTTAGTTCCTCTGAACTGAAGGAAGGTCTGAGCAGATACTCCTTCAAAGAAGCAATGAACTTGCATACTGAAAAAAATAGAGATGTTGCATTGGGTACATTTGGAAAAAGAAAACAAAACCTGCTCCTATAAAGTATTTAAAGCAATTAGCAGCTGAAAAGCTCGATATATCCTTATATCCTGTCTTACTACTACCTTTTTTGTGTGTGCGCGTGTGGGTTACTTCTTTATAGATGTTATTGTCTTTAGATCCGGTAGCATTAGAACAAACCCACAATAATGTAGTTGCTTGAAGTTGAATTTTTAATATACTGTGATTATTTTTTTTGAGAAGGACTTTCAGCCAGGTAGACAGGTCAATAACTTGTTTTAACTTTTTTATTCCTGCAGATGTTGAGGTCCTGAGGGTAGAGAGAATCCAACTGATAGATGCTGTCTTGAATCTGTGCACTTATCACCATCCAGAAAATATCCAGCTACCCCCAGGGTAAGGCTTATCACCTAGACAATATCAGTGCGATCTAGCTCACTTTCACCTTGTGAGTAACAATACTAACCCACAGATTTTGAAATGCTTTTCTCTGTAATTTTTAATAACTGTGTCATGAGGACACATTTTCAATGTCATGTTCCGGTGGGAACTTCTGCAGGGCAAATCAGACCTGAGTCATGAAATAGATGTTCTTCTGCAATAACTCTCATGTTTCTGTTCTATAAAATGTCAGCTGAACCCTGCTTTTTCTCTTGAAAATAATTCTTTTTTGAAGGCCATTAACCCAGTGTGGCTGCATCAACACAGTGGATGACTAAGAGAAAAGCAGTGTTGAAATGGGCATAAGTAACTAATAAGTAACTAACCAACCACTTTGTTTTTCTTAATGGTTTTTACAGGTACCAGCCTCCAAATCTAGCCATTTCTACCCTCTACTGGAAAGCCTGGCCCCTCCTCCTTGTAGTGGCTGCATTTAACCCTGAAAACATTGGTAAGGACAGACACTTTTCGAGACATCAGCTCTGCTGAAAAAATTGATCAGGCTGCAGTTTACTGAAATCTGTGTTCAAAGCATGTGCTCAGATGGCAGGATACTGTGATTACTTAACTATGCTGTGATATGAATCATTGTGTGAGCAAAAATATACAGCATCATGTTTTGGACAAGAATATGGCTGCGATCAGCCACAGTTTAAATGTGATGGGCTGTTCCAAAGTGAACGTGCTGTATCCTCCCACCTTGGAGTATATTAGAATCTATACAAGTATCGTAACTTTACTGAATCCATGACTGCCCTTATCTTCTCTGCTGCAGGACTGGCTGCCTGGGAAGACTACCCCTCTCTAAAGATGCTCATGGAAATGGTCATGACCAAGTTAGTATGTTTAAATCCTCCCATAAGTCATATGGACCACTGAACACACATTTCTGTATGAAGTTGTTGCTAGCTGCCTCCTTCCTTTCTTTTGGGACTAGTGTAAAATAATCTGTCTGGCAGTTGAAGAGTAAAATGAAGTCCTTTTCCTGACAGAAATACTACGAGCAATGAAGTAGTGATCAGAGAGAGCAGGGGCTGACAGTGTGATGTCACTTGCTGTGAAGGGCTCTGTCTCCCTGTCCTTGTTGGGAAGTTGTCCTGCTATTTCCTTGTTGTATAAGGAGCCGAGGTTATGGGGATGTTCAGTCTGTGGTTCATGAATTTTGGGTAGAGCAAGATAACCATTTTGACTTATTTTCTTAGTAACTATTCCTATCCTCCATGTACCTTGACGGATGAGGAGAAGTGCACAGAGATGATTAACCGTGAGCTTCAAATCTCCCAGAGGGAAAAGCAGGAGATTCTTGCATTTGAAGGTCATCTAGCTGCTGCATCCACTAAACAAACAATTACAGAGAGCAGCAGCCTTCTGCTGTCCCAGCTGACAAGTCTGGATCCTCAGTAAGTAGCCTTCTGTGGTCTGTTTCCAGCAAGAAATCCCAATTAATCCTAATTGGGAGACTGTACCACTAGTAGGATGGTTGACATAGGGAAAAGGTGCATGAGATATGTTAGACAGATGCATCATGTTTGCTCCTTATCCTCTGCCATAAGCATATGGCCCTTTTGCATTGATTAACTGCTCTTGGCCAACACCAGAGCAAAGGTGTGTCTAACTGTGGGTAACTTCTTGTTCCCCTGGTAGGGGCCCCCCACGCAGACCTCCCCCGCATGTCCTCGAGCAGGTGAAGAGCCTGAACCAGTCCTTGCGCTTGGGCCACCTCCTGTGTCGCAGTCGTCATCCTGATTTTCTTCTGAACATCATTCAAAGACAGGTGGGTTCCCATGATGATCTGGATATGTGAGAATCAGAGTTTTAGTTTCTGCAGCTGGAACAGAGTAGGGACAGAAGGGAACGGAATAAGATGCAAGGAAATACATTTTACTACTCAGGAGTTAAATGATCCGTGTGCTGCATCTAGGTTTTGCTGATGCTGCATTGTCATTCTCCTGTTTTCTAGGCTTCCTCGCAGTCAATGCCATGGCTGGCAGATCTGGTTCAGTCCAGTGAGGGCTCGCTGGATGTCCTACCTGTGCAGTGTCTCTGTGAGTTCCTGCTTCATGATGCTGCTGATGAGCCAACCTCAGGTGAAGAAGAGGACGAGGGTGAAAGTAAAGAGCAACGTGCCAAGAAACGTCAGGTGAGTGGTCTGTTGTGGTCAGTTCCCTTGTCTGTTTTCTGCACAGCTCAGTTCTCTTTTGATGTTACTGGAATGGCCAATTTTTCACTCCACAGAGACAGCAGAAGCAAAGGCAGTTGCTTGGACGCTTGCAAGATTTGCTCTTGGGTCCCAAGGCAGATGAGCAGACCACCTGCGAGGTGCTTGATTATTTCCTCCGTCGTCTGAGTTCCTCCCAGGTGGCTTCACGGGTCCTGGCCATGAAGGTAAGAAAAATAAAGAACTTCAAACGAGGGCTTATGAATAGCTGAGGACTGGGTACTGCATGGATGCAAGTTCAGAGCCAGTGCAGGGAAACTGTTCAGCGTCATCCTTTTGCAGTGACTTGTCTTTATTGCCCGACCTGTCTGATGGATTTCTGCTTCTCCTGTTCAAAGGCTTCCTTTGTTCAGCAGCAAACTATCCTTTTTAAGATGGAACTGGCTTTTGCTATGTCTGCTGTGAAGTTGAAGCATAGTCATTGCAGATTACATACTCCGTGAAGTAGCAGGTAGCAGACTTTCTGTAGGATGTAAGTGAGTAAATGCCTGGTGCTCCGGAGCATGGTTAAGGCAAGTAGAATTGCAGATAGCACAAATGGATTGTGTCTACCCAAGACAGAAACTCTAAATAGAGTAACTGTGAAGTAGACATATGACGTGATCTGAAGCCTCCTGTAGGTTTCATTCCGTGTTAATTGCTCCATGGTGTTTGAAACTTGTTTCTTTCTCAGTGAGGCAACACTAGAGATCTAGCTGTGGCTTCCTATGCCTAGAGTCTGTCCATTTGCTTTATGCAGGGCCTGTCCTTGGTGCTGTCAGAAGGGGGATTGCGTGATGGAGAGGAGAAAGATCATCCCATGGAAGAAGATTCTGGTGATTCAGAACTGCTCCAGGGGTATCAGTGGCTGCTAAGAGACCTTCCAAGGCTGCCACTGTTTGACAGTGTTAGAGCAACAACAGCTCTTGCCCTGCAACAGGTAGGTGTCAGTAGCTGAAAGGAACGGGTGAAGCTTGGGGCAAATTATTCTTTATTGTATTTATGCTAAAGCGAATTTGAGTAAACCATGGGCATGGTATAAATCCACATATCTTAGAAGCTGTGCTTGTAAAAAAAAAAAAAAAAAAAAAAAAAAAAAAAAAAAAAAAAACTTAAACTGGTTCTTGTTTTAGTTACCTCTTAGTTTCTAATGAGAAGAATTCTCATTTCAGGCCATCCATATGGAGACAGATCCCCAGACCATCAGTGCTTACCTGGTGTACCTCTCTCAGCATGCCCCTGTGGAGGAGCAGGGGCAGCACAATGACCTGGCTCTGGTGAGAGACCTGCTAGGATTGCATGGGGAAGATATGGCAAGCTGAATTCTTTGCCCAGGACATTTGTAGTTATGTGACTTGCCATACCAACTGGATGAGACTTTTAGGGGCACATGAATTCAATAGTTGTGCGTGGGTATGTGTTGGAAAGTAGTCTGTCTTTGATTTCATATCTTTCATACAAAAGGCTAGAGAACGATGACCTCTAGCTGAAGGATAGAGCAGCTGGTCCCAAATGGTATGGGGAATGCAAAAGTAAATAGTGATTTGAAGAAAATGTCACCATCCGGTAGTGTTACTTAAACGGGCAGATGTTAAATCTGCAGCCAAACGTGTCTGGGGAGAGAACAGGAAGTCAGCCTTAATGATGGGATATGCCATCTCCTGTAACCAAAACTTGCAATCATGATTAACAACAAAAACAAGGCACATACAGCAGTGGCCTTTTTCCCTAGTGTGACAGTTCCACTCTTGAAACCTATAGGTTGATCTCCAGAGGGGGTCTAACTGGGTGGATGTCAGATGGGAGGGCATGGCACAGTGCAGCAAGGGGACCTTTCTGTGTTGCTCAGTGGAGAACTTATGGATTTTTTTTCCCTTGCAGTATGTGGCACGGCTCATAGTGGAGCGCTCCACCATCATGTCTCACCTCTTCTCCAAGCTTTCGTACTGTGCCGAGTCGGATGCAGTGCTCGTTGCTCTGCTCTCCATCTTTTCTCGCTATATCAAGCGTATGCGGCAAAGTAAGGAGGGTGAAGAGGTGTACAGCTGGGTGAGTGCCTTCCTTAGCTGTTTTTTACGTATGGCAAAGAAGCTGGGCAAGTTCATAAGATATCTAGTGTGGATTGCTAAATCTATTTTGTAAAAAGTCTGATTCAGAAATTTCCTATGCTGAAAATAGTTGGTTGTTAGGATACTAGAGCCAACTGGTGTGTGTGTAGAACACATATATAGCAAATAATCACATACATGCATAAGAAGTTTTTACTCTTCCTGAGGCATCTTTTGTGGTTGCTGTTTGACATACTAAGCTAGACATTTGGTCTGGCCCAGTTCGTCTATTCTTAAGTCCTCTTGAATACCTGCCTCTCAGTCACTTCATCTTTCTTTCTACACTGCTGTTCATCCTTTCTGTCACTTTTCCAGTCGGAGTCCCAGGATCAGGTGTTCCTTCGTTGGACTAGTGGGGAAACAGCCACCATGCACATCCTTGTGGTTCATGCCATGGTTATTCTTCTGACACTAGGGCCACCTCAAGGTTAGTGAAATGTGCTCAGATTGATTCAACAGGTTTTGGACCATAGAGGGAGCCTTTCCTTTGTCTGCCCCCTCCTAGCAGGTCAGGATGATGTTAATCCTCCTGCTCGTGGACTTTGTCCTTTGCAGTTTGTGGCTCCAGAAACTATGAGAATATTCCTGCATTACTGAGGAAAGGAATTGCATGCTTATTTATTGCCTTCTGTAGATGGCATGCAATGATGGTGTGTCCCTCCCCACTAAACAAGGAGGACTTGGAGGCTTATTGTAGTGTGAGAACTGGGCAATCAGATGTATAGTTCACATTTCCAGTTGATAGCTTATTTATTCCCAGGTTGTTTCTAGATTTCAAGCAAAAAAAGTGTTCTGGTTTATTGGCTTGCAAAAGAGAAGGGTTCTAGGTGCTTATAAAGTTAACTTTTGTGTTCATTCTTAAGCAGGGGATGGTGATTTTTACACCTTATTGGACATATGGTTCCCGGAGAAAAAGCCCCTGCCTACTGCTTTTCTGGTTGACACCTCGGAGGAGGCTCTGCTGCTCCCCGACTGGCTCAAGCTGCGCATGATCCGCTCCGAAGTCCCGCGTCTTGTGGATGCAGGTGAGCCTGGGAGGTGGTTGCTGCTGTTGCAGCTCCTTGTGAAGCAGAGATGAACTTCCCTGCTCAAAGCCTCCAAGCGTGCAGCCATCCCATGTGGATGTCTTTGGATGTCAGTCACTGCACACCCTGAAGCTGAGCAGGGAACTTGCTTGCAGGGAGGGTTATAAAGCAGTGTGTATGCACAGATTTTTGTGGCAGCTACAGTCTGAACACCATGGATTGTCCTGTCCCTTAGAGCCATCAAACACCCATGCAGAATGAGAGCTGGTTCCTGGCACAGGAAATTACGGGATGTCCCTGGATGACTCCTTGTTTGGCCACAACGTGCAGTTCCAAGCGTCAGTGAACAGAATTTGAGAATTGTTGCAACTTAGCCAAACCATCAATGCCCAAAGGTTAATTCTAGCCATATTTAAAGCTCCATTCAGCGCAAGCTGAGACTGCAGAAGATGTGTCTTAGGTACAGCACCTTACTGCAGTATTGGAGGCAATTTCTTCCATTCTGATTCAAGTGCTGAATTTTACAAGCTTTACTAGGCAGCAGTTGTTACTTTGGAAGTCAGGCAGAGAGTGTGACAACTGTTTCACTTCTGTGTGTTTTAATGTGAGTGACTGTGAATTAAGTTATGCAATTACCCGACAACAGATACACCACTTTTTTTTGTGTAATGCATGGTTTTCTTGCAATATGGAGAAGTGTGGCCAAAGGCTGTGACTGTAACTGTAGTTACTTCTACTAGCCTGGCTTGTAAATGCTCTTTTTGTTAGTATTCATAGCTTTTGTCCCATTTTTACTAATTAAATGACAGCTCTCTATAGCCAGTGATTGAATTATTCAATAATTCCTGCCTGCAGCCATCAACAGATAGAGTAGAAGTTATTTTTAATACAAATGATTTGGTTCCTGAGGTTTTGATCAAATTAAACGGAAGATTAAATTAACCAGTGAGTGAATTAACCGGAAAATGCAATAAGAAAGCAATGATTTGCAGAGCAAAGAAAACATAGTAAGCAACTGTCAGACTTCTGGCTTTAGGCTCTCCGCAGCCCTGTCATTAATGTGTCACTGTTGGTCCAGTCAAAAGCACAAAGATAAGTAATGAGGATGACCTTCTGTAAGCAATTTGGAGGTGTCAGGATTTGGTGTTTTGTGTTTTGTCCAGCCTTGCAGGACCTGGAGCCACAGCAGCTGCTTCTCTTTGTTCAGTCCTTTGGAATCCCTGTTTCCAGCATGAGCAAACTCCTGCAATACCTGGATCAGGCAGTGTCCCATGACCCGCAGACACTGGAGCAGAACATCATGGACAAGAGTAAGAGCTCCGCACTATATTAACAAGTTGTTTTACTCTTTGTTTGGGCAGTTTTGAGACTTTCTTGGAGAAGTCCAGAACAGTTCAGTGAGCTCTGTGCCCTGACTGCTTAGACAACTTGTCATTTCCTGTAGTCACCTCCCTGGGGCTTCTTTGGATGAGTCTTGGCTGCAGGATTTTCTGGGTTGGACTGTGTGGAGTCCAGAAATAGTTTTGAGGCTAACTGTAACAGACACAAGGTGTGCTCGCATCGTGTTTGCAGAGTCTTTCAGGATCAGTCCCTCCACTGCGGGAGCTCTGCAAACAGCAGCCTGTCATGTCCTGCTTTATTTAAGAGAAGGAGATGATGTAATCATATTTTGCCCTCTTTTTCAGACTATATGGCTCATCTTGTGGAGGTTCAGCATGAGAGAGGAGCAACAGGAGGCCAGACTTTCCACTCCCTGCTCACTGCCTCTCTACCAGCCCGACGAGGTACTGAATAGCATGGCCTCAACTTGTAAATATCAGAATCCTTTCCTGAACTTCCTTCCTCTGCTTTTAAGGACCAGAAAATGCTGGTTTCCACACTGGTTGTGCAGTGATAGTGATACATCCAAGCTGCAGTTAAGTGCCAGCCCTTGCCAGAGTGCTTTACTTCTGGTCGAGGGAGAATTCTTGTGTTCATGGACTTTGCTACAATGGCATATTCTGAGAGGAATAGGAAAGTGGGTCTTGTTTGACTTGAAAAGGAAAGCTACTTAATTTCCCCTAAACTGAGGACTGTTAAGCTGAAGGCAGTGCTTTTTGGTGCTCAAGATGCCCCTTGTTGTAACAGCACTTTTGGATTTGTTTTGTAGTTGTGTGTTTTTTCTTCTCCTTGCAGACAGTGCTGAGATGACAAGATCAAAATCTAGTCCTGAGAACTCACAGAACCAGAGTCGAATACGAACCTTAAGTCAGGTTCGGGTCCTGGGCCCAGAGGATGACCTGGCAAGCATCATTCTGCAGGTACTGGTGTAACTGCTGTCGTGCAGAGCAGACTGTCCATCAGCTGCTTCCCTGCAGCACCTTCACAACACCCAGATCCCTTATATTTGCATCTTCTAACTTCTTCTTGCAGTATTTATCCTACAGTCTGATAGGATGGATAAGAGAAGACTTTTTGAAATATTTTTCTTGTAGTCAGGACAGGCTGTGGTTTGTCATGCTTAATTCTGACAGTGCCAACTAGCACCTCACCTTCTCTGCACCCGCTTTGTTTTATGTGTGGTACATTTCTCTTCAGCATGAAGGCTTTATGAAAGCTTGCAGGCTTTGGCTGTATGTAGGTAGCTTTTGTGCACTGGCTTGTCTGTCTGCAGAGCCTTTCTCTACTCCATAAGGAGCCTGGGGGAAGTAGCTGGCCAGGATAGCTGCTTGTATCTGAATAGTGAGGTGATTTCACCGTCGTCTCAGTACTGGTGGCCATATTGGAAACATATCTGCTGTGCCTGCTTCTGCACCAGGCACTAAAATATTGAAAAAGCTGTAACAAAACACCCTCAGTCTCTAGGATTGTTCAAGATGAAATCAGTTCTTTGTCTCAGGAATGTTCATAGTGTAGCGCGTCTCTTCCTTTGCCCTGACAACCATATTCCCTTCTGTCTCCCACCAGCTTTTCCCACTAAATCCAGACCCAAGGTGGCAGACCTCCAACCTGCGCCCGCTTGCCCTGGCGTTGCAGCAGGCCCTGGGGCAGGACCTGGCCCGTATCCGCCAGGGAAACGCGCAGGCGCCCGGGATCACGGCCCGGCTGCTGCAGGCGGTGGCCGCGCTGATCAACTCCCCGCACGGCGGCGCCTTGGCCATGGCCATGCATCGCAGCCACTTCATCTCCTGCCCGCTGATGCGCCAGCTCTACCAGTATCAGGTGAGCAGTCACTCTTTGCTAACAAACAAAAAAGGTGGGGAAGAAATGCAAAGTTTGGGGCACACCTACTCTGCTGTTTGCAGACTCTCTTCTGCTGTGATGCCAGAAACGTATCCTGGGCAAAGTGATACAGTTGCCTGTCATGGGCATCTGCACTGAGGCTGCCTATGTTAGCCCAGCACTGCTGAGAGTTGGGGTTACGTGCAGGGTTGGGTGAGCCTGTGTGTTAAGCTGCAGATTTGCAGTTTTGGGCCTTGAGGTCTTTAGGCTCTACTTTTTAAGCTTTTTGGCTTGTGTGGTACCCTAGAAGCTGCTGCCTTGAGGTCATCAAGTCATGGCTCAGCAGAATGTGTGATCTGTGTTTTTGCCAATATGTACCACTGCTTGCGTCTTTGCTGATATCTTGAAGTGGACATAAGCAGGTCTCTTGCTGCTCTCCCTAGCGCTGCGTGCCCCAGGACACAGCCTTCTCCTCGCTCTTCTTCAAAGTCTTCATGCAGATACTGCAGTGGTTGGAGAACCCTGCTGTGGAAGATGGTCCCCTGCGTGCTCAGCTGAAGGCCTTTGCTGTGCAGTACTCCTCAAGGCACAGGATCAATGATGGTACAGTTGCTGCTACCTTGTGCAGCTTGCGGAAGCAACAACTGGGGACAAAAACAAACCCTGCACTTAGACCAAGAGGTGGGGTGGGCTGTCTTTTTTAGAGTCTCAGGAATCGTCAAGAGACGAAAACTTGAGTTGCACTGTGCTAAACAAACTCAGCAGTGGGTTTGTATGCTTGAGTACTTGTGCCCTAGAACCACATGGTGCATCTTGAAAAGGGAGGCCCCTCAAATTTGTCTGAGGAGGGGGCTGGCTTGGGCCTCTGATGTCAGTGCTGTGACTTTTATTTATTTATTTTCAGTTCGCAGTGGCTTTCTGCACCTTACAGAAGCACTGACTTTCCGTCGTGATCCTGACTTGATCAGCTCCACAGTCTGTGCCGTCATTGCAACCCTGAAATCAGGAGAAAAGTGTAATGTGGAGCCAGAGCTCATCAGTAAAGGTAGGGCTGTTCTGCTCTCCTCCCCTCCTGCAGCAGCAAACTGATCTTCCAGCCTAGCAAGTATCTCCTGTGCAGGGAGTGGGAGGCTGCCTTCTTCCTGGATCGGATAACACAGGCTGATCTAAACTTGGTTCTAGTTTACATTGCCTCATTCCATTGCACTGGTGTGTGGGTTTACATACTGTGATCTGTCACTTGAATGAAATGTCTCAGTAAATTGCTGGTTTCTGCTAACATAAAGAGCAGAGGAAGCCTATTCCTTACCAAGCCACACTTTCAGGAATGTTGTACGGAATGTCTTCATGACACATTTGTGAAGTTCCATTGAACCCTCACTGTTTCTTGGAGCTTGTGCATGACATCTTTCTTCCTCTGCCAGTCCTTCAAGGTCTGATTGAAACTCACTCTCCGTACTTGGAGGAACTCCTGACTGTCCTCTTCTCAGCTACTGTTGAGACGACCACCAGGTTTCCTGCTGTGAAACCAATTGCTGTGGTGAGCTCCTTGTTGCTGCAGGACAAAGAGGAGACCCCAGTGAAAAAGGAGCTGGATAGCTGCAGGTGAGTCTAGGCAGTGGGGGAAGTTACTGTTAGATCTGGTTTCATGGTATTACTGATAAATCAGTCTCATTTTGTCCTCAGCACTGAAGCTGCTTGGCTAGGACCTTCCTCAGGCCTTCTCAACGACTGGCTGGAGATGCTGGACCCAGAGGTGATCAGCAGCTGCCCTGATCTCCAGCAGAAGCTGCTGTTCTCATGGAATAAAGTAAGAGTTGTTAGATGAGGGACTTCTGCATTATAACCACCTTCCTTGGTAACCACTTGCCACCTGCAAACAGGGCAAGGGGACAGTTATGCTTTGCTCTGTATTATACCAGTTCTAGATCTTCCTCCTTAGTGCAAGGCTTATGTTTCATCTAATTTTTGTACTTCAGCCTTGTTCATTTCAGGACTTCAGAGAGTATTAATGGCACAAGATAGTCCAATCAAAACCCAACCAGCTGAATTTTCCTTTGTGGCCTACAGACCAGATAACTAGTGTGCTCAGAAACAGTATGCTCAGGCTGAAGCTAAACTTTCCAGCTTATTCAGTGCTCATTAGACATGTGCTGCATTGACATACTGTACAGTACTGTGCTAGTTAGTACTGCAGTGCAAATCCTACCTTAATGTATTGTCTTCTTTGCTGTCTTGCCCTGAATCTTCACCCTTCTCTAGCACTCACGGTGTCTCTTACGCCTGCCTCGCAGTATGGATTTAGTGATGCTTGTGTTCTTGGTCATTCCAGGCAGGGTCCCAGGTGCCCTCCTTCCGCCCGTATCTCTTGGCTCTTCTCACGCACCAGTCCAGTTGGACCACGCTACATCAGTGTATCAGGCTTCTGCTTTGCAGAAACAGGGAGCAAAGGTGGGTCTTGTTCTTCCAGTGGAGCAAGGGGTTTTGAGTAGGAGTCTGAGGGGGAAAAACAGGAAGCAGCTCAGAACAAGAGGTGCTGCATTTCACAGTGCATCTGGCAGGAGATGTAACTCGTCCAAAAACAGGCTTTGAGAGGATGCTGCTTTCAGTCATGCTGATTTGAGTACCGTGATACAAATATTACCTGCTGTTTGATGGAAGCAGTACATAAAGTTTTGGCTGTGCTCTAAACCGTAAGTGCTGATTGCTGGGCAATCCATCTAGCATTGGCCTTGGTGACAATCTTTATGAAGCTTGAACAATGGCTTGGATAATGAACTGAGGGGAGCCTCCATGCCTGCAGAGCCATTAGGTTCTGCTCAGTCTTTAGACTTTTTTTTAACTAACTCTATTTCTGTTCTTGATAACGGTTCATAATATCAGGTCACCAGTTCTGGTTCAGTCCCAGTTCTCAGCTCTTACACACTGCTCACAAATGCTGAAGCACCACTGTAGTGTCTTGAATTTAATACAGTTGTGGACCAGGGAACATTAAGACCTAATAGAAATTTAAGTCATAATTAAATTAGCAATCTTTCTAAGGCTAGCAGTATTCCAGTGTGCATATTATTTTATTATTGATCTTGTGCTTGCTAACAATTTCATTAGTTTCTGCAGTCCAAGATATAATAGGCAGTGTATTTTATTACACTGGGACAGCAAGGTCATTACTCTGATTATACCAATTGCTTGTGTTGGTGGCCTTGTGGTGCAAAATTCCTTGCAACCAAACATACCCTTAAATACCACACTTTGAGCTCCAGATTGTGCGCTGAGCTTGTTGCAACAACTCGTTAGTCATAATCTGGGAACAGACGCAAATACCTTCTCAGGACTTAATGGATCCTATTTTTACATGTGCAGATGCTTTTACTTTTTCACGATGCTTGAGATGTTTAAAGACACTGCCTTGTTTGTATGCTGCTGGAGGTTTACTTTGAGTCTAGATGCAAATCTTTAATTTTTTTTCTCTTAGCAGGTTTGACCCAACGGCTTCCTTGGATTTCTTGTGGGCCTGTATTCACATTCCTCGGATCTGGCAGGGAAGGGACCAAAGAACTCCTCAGGTAGTGGTTCCTTCAGTTCCTCCAAGGTTCCTGTCTGGCTAGAGTGAATAGCGATGGTTTTACAGGACCTGGCTTTCCATGGCCAAGTGGTGGCTGGAGTAGTACAGCTGCATCGTGCCAAGCTTGCTGCTTGCACTTCAGCTGCTCTGCTGAGTTACATATTACAGTGTTAGGCTGGGGTTCAAAGAGCAGACGTGCACACACCTCAGCTTTGCTGCTTAGCACGTTCTCTGCAGCTCTTGCAGCAGATGTCACAATGTCCATGAAAGATCTAGTCAGAAGGCCTCACCGGTGGTGGGTGCTAAAACCCCCTGAGAACTTTACCAAGAAGGGATTTTGTTTGTTCTCTTCTTTTGTTTGACTGAATTATGAATTTTGTCCCACTGCTCTTTGGAAGTAAATGAGCTCAAAAATAGAGGGATGAAAGCATGGGATACATGCTGTCAGAGCTCTAAATACCAGACAGTTCTTAACTGTAGTTGTAAGAAAGATGTTTCCTTCCAGTTGAGAAGGGTGTGGATAAAGGACCTAAGGATCTAGGAATCCATTTTGGATTCATTTTGACTGTCCCTTTGTATTACAGAAGCGTCGCGAGGAATTTGTGCTCCACCTCAAGGCGTCAGAATTGATCAGTATGGTGGAATTGATCTTGGCTGAAGCAGAAACCAGATACCAGAACACAGAGGAGGCCTCCTGCACACTCATCCAGTCCCGACTGCCCTTGTTACTCAGTTGTTCTCATGGGGATGTTGAGAACATCAAAAAAGTAACGGAGTATCTGACCAACTGTATACAGCAGTGGGGAAGCAGGTAGGGATGCAAATGCATCTTTTAACTTCAGTTACTCAGAAGTGGGCAACGGTGTCATGATGAGACTTGCCAGTGTGTCTTTGTTAACAATATCCTGTTCTAAGGCCCTTGTGATAAGTACCTGCTATTGTCTCAGGGATTTTAAAAAAGTCATGATCAGTGCTATAGGACCAGAAAATGGGCTTCAAAAGTGACATTGCAGAGACCTTTTTGCTGTTTTTTAGGAATTCAGGCTAAAACTGAGGGTGTGGCTTTTTGTTGTTGTTCAAGCCAATGCATTATATTGACTTACTAATTTCTAATTTGAGACCTCTATCTTGTACTTGTTCCTTGACACATCATTAGTATAATGCTACTATTGACCATTTGGATTTCTCTTGAAGCTGAAAGGAGACTAGACCATTTTTCTCATAGCTATGTTAGCACTGCAGGAAGAACAGGAAGAGAGGATGCTTCAGTCAGTGAACAGGCTGACCTAATCATAACCTCATCTACAGCAGTGCTAGAAAAGATTTACAGAGTTATCTGCTCAGTTGTCCTTGTACTGTATTGCCTTGCAGACAGAATATGACTGGGAATTGATGGAGGGCAGGTGTGCAGAGTGAGAACAGTGTGATTAGTCTGAATAGCTGTGCTTTGACTGCATTTGCACTTGAGATGAGGGATTAACTCAGCACCTTTAACACCAGTGCCATGTAGAAGAACTCTCCTCACTGGGAATATAAGAAAGTTCAGTGGTCATACTTGTGACTTCGTATTTTTCTAACTCCAGCACTGGATACAGCTTAGTAATAGATTTGCACAGACTGTGTATGGTTTGAGTAGCCTAAAAGAAGCAAAATCTGGAAAATTGATTCGGATTAGTGGTTGTTGTCTCCTTCAGCTGTTTGCCATATGTAGGCTGGCTGTTACTGATCTTGTGAGTCAGAGGTTGTTTATTTGGCTGAAATTAAGCAGAAAACGGGCTGACCTCCACTTTTCTCTTACAGCTCTGTGGGAAAGTGCTGCCAGGACCTTCTACTGCAGATCTACCTGCAGCTGCCTGAGCTGCTTGTGCCTCTGCCTGAGATGCTTCTGACCAGTGAAGGGGCCAGAGACAGCAGCACTTGCAAGGTGAAGTAGAGGGATGGGAGAACCCCCCTCTAGTCATGCGCCCAAAATGCATGTTAACTTGGTGCATAGACTAAAAGGAGAGGACAGGCAAACGCTCTCTGGGTCATTGTGGCTTCTTTTGTTGCCCTTTCCTTGTCTGTGTGCTCCAGGAGTTCAGGTGTGGTTTATTTTGCAGTATCCTTCTATAAAATACTCTTAAGTTCTGCAAGCTTCTGTGTGCTGAAGACTTCTGAAAAGCACAAGTGTGCAGACATCTGACTGATCCTGTTTTGCTGTCCTTTAGGGACCATGGATTTCAGATCCCATTCCAGCTGAAATGCTGCATCTGCTCACGAATTCTACCTGAAAAAATATTTTCTCTTTATCCTCTCTATCTTTTGAAAGGAATTGGGAAGCACAACTGAAGAGCTGTGGGCTCTGCTTTAAACCTTTTACTTATTACCCACTGTTCTTTCTAGCTTGATGCCCTGGTTCACAGATTCATCACCCTCCTCGCAGACACCAGTGACTCCAAGTCGTCAGAAAGCCGTGTGTGGGATGCCAACATGGCCTGCAGGAAGCTAGCTGTGGCTCATCCCATCCTGCTCCTTAGGTACCCCTCTTTCTCTTTACTCTCTGTGTGACTAGAGTTCATTGAAATTCATTCATCCTTGTCCAGAAGGGAGTAGCTAGTTGGGTGTAATCCTGATAAATGAGTCTGCATTTATATACAAGCATCAAGGGGAGGTGAAATCTTCTCCTCTAATGAGGCAGCACCTCTTTTCATTCCTTGTCTATCAGCCATCTTGGAATTGGAGACTAGAAACCAGAAAATAGGTGGGAAATGGATGTTCCTGATTGCATGGATACAGGGATCAAACGCAGAACTGTGGGAGAGGGTAAGGGAAACTTTCTTCTAGGGATTGTGAGGGGATAATAATCTGTAAATGTTTCTAGGAAGAGGCTGGATATGGATGTTCTTCTGTTTGGTGTTTCAGGCACTTGCCAATGATTGCAGCTCTGCTGCATGGCCGTGTTCACCTCAATTTCCAGGAGTTCAGGCAGCAGAACCACTTGACCTTCTTCATCCATGTCCTGGGGATTCTAGAGCTGCTCCAACCTCAGGTCTTCCAGAACGAGCACCAGGCGGCACTATGGGACTGTCTCCTGTCCTTCATTCGTCTGCTGCTGGTAGGAAAGGTCCCTGTTCCCCTTCCCTGTGCAGGCTGCCAGCCACTAGAGGGAGAAGCTAGCGTAGCACAGGACTAGCTTAGCTCTTTCCTGTCAGCAGGAAACCAAAACCTTCACAAAACCAAGAGTCCAAAGGTGCATCACATCTTAGCTTTGTGGAGAGGTGGGAAGTAAAAGTGTTGCTCCCTGGTCACTGGTGTGTTTCCCCCAGCAGTATGGGATGGGGCAGTGCTTTACTAGCATTTTTTTAGTAACTTGTCTTCCCTGTCCTTTCTCAGAACTACAGGAAGTCCTCACGGCACCTGGCTGCCTTCATCAGCAAGTTTGTCCAGTTTATCCACAAGTACATCACGTGCAATGCCCCGGCAGCTGTCTCCTTCCTGCAGAAACACTCGGATCCACTCCAGTAAGCTGCTTGCTGCAGTTAGCCCATAGTGCCTGCCATGCTCCCCTCCTTTGATGTTGACTGTAGGCTGGCCTGAACAAGAGCTTGCTCAGGCAAAAGGCTGCTGACTGCTCTCAGTCAGGAGACAGCAAGAGGATGTGACAAAATAGTTGTTAATGTGCTTTTCACCATTAGCTCCTTTAAATCAACATGATGAGCAACACTTCTCTTTTACAGCTAGTGAAACTGAGCCCAAGGAAGTCAGGTGGTGATTTTAACTTGCATGATGGCCCTAAGTGACCCTGTGAGACACTGTGGTATCCTGCAGTCACTTCCAGAGGCAGCAGCGTGGTCATTTTCCTGAGCAGTGGCAGTAGGGGCCCATGAGGAGATAGGACGATGAATTAATTTGCATTCCAGCTACAATGAAAAGGAAATCAGAGTTTCTTTAGCTACTTCAGAGTTAAAAATAATAATAATAATCAGCTGTTGTTCGCTTTTGTCCCCTCCTGATTCTGCCTCTGAGGAACCAAAATTGATCTTCTCTGAGTGTGAGTAGATAAATGAACTCATGGCAGCATTTCTATTTAAAACTACATGTGATTTCTCTTTCACTAGTGACCTGTCATCAGACAACAGTGACCTAGCAATGCTGAAGTCCCTTCTGGCCGGGCTGAGTCTGCCTAGTAAGAGTGGCATCTTGGACAGAGGCTCTGAAGAAGAAAAGGATGGTCAGTCTGAGTGGGAGAGAGTTATTCTAGCTGCAGAATCTGTGCTGTGTTTTGGAAAACAGATGCTTTTTAGCACAGCTCTTCATGCCGTGTTCACCCATTCCTGACAACAACCCAAAGGAAAGGTGTTTTGAATGCAGAATGGCATGTATATACTCAGTAGTTTGGAAAATGCCTGGGATTTGGGGTGGTTGTTTTGTTGTCAGTGGTATCTTGAGTAGAAGAGCAGCTCTAGGAGATGGAGAGTTCCATTATTGTGGATTTTGTTACCTTCAGCCTCAGTTGAGGATTGACATAGCAAGGGTCTTAAGGATATATCTTCTCCTCCACTAGTCCCTTTACAATGCACATGGGGAAATTATTTGGTATGAGAGTAGCTCAGGAAGGTCCCTTTTTGGGTGCCTTAGCTGAGGGGACTCAGCAGGATCTATCCCTGCTAAACCATGCAGACCATGAGGAATGAGCTGTTCTCCCTCTGTCCTAGATGAAGCGGCTGCTGGCTCTCTGCCTCTTGTTAGTGTTTCTCTCTTCACTCCTCTCACCCCGGCTGAGATGGCGCCATACATGAAGAGGCTCTCCAGAGGCCAAACTGTTGAGGGTAAGTGAGGACCTGCAGGGCAATGCAGACAGATAACAGCTGCAGCCCACTCTTCCTGTTCCCAAATCTTCATTTTGGACATATCCAGCAGTTAGGATGTGGGTTTTGTTATAGCTGAGCTTGTCTATAGCCTTCTGGCAGGGGCTTCCTGTGATGCTGTTGTCACTCAAATTCAGCAGTGCTGTTTGCCTCTGCCTGGGAGCTCTCCAAGGATCTTTTAAATGCTCTAGGAAGTCATGTTGGTGGTTCAGAGAGTATTGCAGTTCATGCTGAGCCTGCATGATCTAGTGCCCCAACTCTCTAGGGTCAGTGGGAGTGCCTTTTTTTGATTGTTTTAAACATAAAAATACTCAAGTGATAATAAGCATGATTTTATTAGAAACCCCCAAGTGACCTTCATGGAAAGAAAGTTGCCTTAACCTGGCATAAGGGAAAAACATGCTGCTTTTCTGAAGGTCTTCAGAAATCCCAAGTGCCAGTGGTGGCCTTCCCCCTCATCCTTCCTTTCCTAGGAGGATGGTGCTGGTGGTCTCTGCCAGAGCAATTTGGTATGTGTTGACTTACCACGTGACGTACCTGTCCTCATCTTTTTTTCAAGAATTGTCTTTGCTACTTTTTTTTTGTGAAAATTTGACTGCTTGAGAGACTGGATAGGCATACCAAGTCCTTTGCTGGATCAGTGAATTTTGGTCACCCTTTACAATCTGAATTCTTCCAGATATCCTGGAGGTGCTGACAGACATTGATGAGATGTCCAGACGGAGGCCAGAAATTCTGTCCTTTTTTGCTGTAAGTATGGAGTGTCTTGGAATCTGCTACTGGGACTACAAGGTCCTTTAAATCAGAGCCCATTTTGCACAACCCACTGAAGTACAAGTATCCTTCAGGTTGTTCTTGGTGTATGTTATGAGGTATTTGACTCTCTAGGTCTTCTGATACCAGCATTTATTTCTCTGCCATCTTCTTTCTGTCATTCAGTCTCCTTTGCATATTGGGTTTATCATCACCTGCTTTAACTTCACTGATATCAGAGGAAGTGCCCCTCTACCTCCAATATCAGGCCATGGAAGTAGCAGAACAGCTGTCCAGAAAATCCTGGAGCCTAAGTAAAATTCAGCTGTCTTGTGTGGAATAAGATTAGAAAGGGTGGGGGTGCTTTAAAGCATTCAAAACAGGATAATCCTTATTACAGAGAGGGATTTCCTGGCTCAGCCAGTACCTGCTGGTTGTGTGTAGTGCTGGAATGATGTTGGAAGGGTGGTAATGCAAGTCTGAGGATTCTGTTCTCCTTGGATGGTCCTAAATTGTGCATCCTCTCTCAGACAAACCTGCAGAAGCTGATGAGCTCATCGGAGGAGTCTTGCCGCAACCTGGCCTTTTGCCTGGCCTTGCGCTCCATCCAGAACAATCCCAGGTGAGGACAACACGGACTCAGGCCACCCTCAGTCCCTGAGGGGCACTGGCTGCCTATTGCCCACTTGAGGCTGACCTGGACTGTACTGACACTCTTGTGCTTGACTCTTAGCATTGCTGCAGAATTTCTTCCCACGTTCATGTACTGCCTTGGCAGCCGTGACTTCGAGGTGGTGCAGACAGCGCTGAGGAACCTGCCGGAATACACCCTCCTCTGCCAGGGTGAGTTGGTGTCTGCCTGTCTGTGCAAGCCTTGCAAGGCTCAGAACTGAGCTCCTGTGCTGGGAACAGCCTACCCAGGAAGATGCCCAGTCAGTGGTGCCTACAGCTGGCTGCCAGGTCTACAGGTGACAGTAACGGCAGCTTGGGTCTGAACATCACAGAGCAGACTTGCCACAGAGACAGGAGGGCCTCCTTGAAGTAGACTTGCTCCTTTAGGATTTTCCTTGCTGTTGTAATCCCTCATATGATCATGGACACACTTGGGCAACTAGAGGGGGAATTATACCCTCCCCTTACAGAACAGGAGAATGTCTTGCTTGCGCAGCAGAGCTGCAAATGTTTATGCCAGGATTTTCTAGTGGCTTGGAGCACTCGGGCAGGTTCTCATGCTCTCTTTCACCTTCTCAGAGCACGCAGCAGTGTTACTGCACCGGGCCTTCCTGGTTGGGATGTACGGACAGATTGACACCAGCTCTCAGATATCAGAAGCCTTGAAGGTTCTGCACATGGAAGCCATGATATGAACTCGTGGTCCAGGGAGCTCCACTTTCAGAGGAATTAATGTAGCTGGACTCATCTGCATTGAAGTCCTGTGAGAAGGCACTTGTATTTCAACCCATGTGCTGGAGAATCAAAGAGATGATGTGTTAAGCCAGAATCTGCTGGAAGAGGAAGGCACGCTGACCCGGGAGCTGGAAGGTGCAAGGATGGATCTGGCTAAAAGGTCATTTCTGTGGGAGAAAAATGACCTGAACATTGTGCCAAACAGGGACCAGTTCCTTCACGTGGTCTCAGCCACAGCACTGGGCAGGAGCTGTCCCTCTCTTCCTCTAAGAACACAGAGCTGCTGGGGGAGAGGGGAAGGGAGCATGGACCCTTGTGCTTGGAGTCTGTAGACCCTCCGTTGTGTGTTGGAGGGAGCACTTGAGTCTGTGCTGGGGGAGAGACTTGGGGGCACCATTTCATGGTTTTTTTTCTAATTAAAACTCCTGGTTTTCATTGTGCCTTTCTGTGCTCCCTGCAGCCTTGATAACCTTCTCTCCTTCATCCTGTTGTTACTCAAGGCAGTGCTTCTCTGGAAGACCCAATTCCATGACCAGATGTGGCCACTGGTATCTGTTCCTTGGACTCTGCCAACTCCACCTAATGTTTCTTTTGTTAGTCAATGTTCTCTGTATGCTGTGCTAGGGGCAATGGCATGTTTGCCAACTGTCAACAGACGGTAAAAGAGGAGGTGTGGATTTTTTTATTTATTTGATTTTTGGTTGTTTTTTTCCCCTCCTTTCCTCTCTCCCAAAGAAATTCCTGGTTCTGGTGGGTTTTCCAGTCTCATTTTATTCTACTTAGCAGTTGACTTGTCATTTGTCATGTCCCTTTTCTCTCATGCTTCATTTGTTAGTATAGAATCTCTTGAATATCTTAAAGTTTATGGAGAAACTTTACAGTACAGATCTAAATAACCCTGTATTTTGCTGCTGGAGTAGGGACAAATGGGACTTGAGGGGTGGCTGGGTGGAGAAATGCTGTCCATTCTTGTGAATGAGGAATGCCACTACAGAGCACTCTGCTAGTGTGTCAAGATAGGAATGAAAACCAAGGGCTGGCTTTGCAGAAAGATGGAAGAACAAAGAAAGATCTGAACCTCCCAACAACTGTAAGTAGTCTCATCTTCTCTTTATTTAAAGAGATTAGAGACATCACTTAAGGATGCAACATGTTCTTTTTCTCAGCAGCATCTGCTTCACATCCTGAACCACTACTGTGGCAATTAGTTGGATATAAATTATGTGGAGGAACAGCTGAAGAAGATCAAGTCAATGAAATGGCTTTCCTGAGGGGCTCAGTGACAGCAGGATTAACGCCTGTCTAAAGAGTTCCCAGTGAGATTACTGGCTTCTCTTACCTTAGTCCTTTTTCAGACATCATTAAAGTACTGCTCAGTCTGTCAGAGCAGGGAGATGTTTCTTCTAGTGCTGCAGTGAGGCTGGAGAAACTGGAACTTGTGGGACTTGCTGAGGAAAGAGCTTTTCATAGGACTTCAGCTTGAGCAGAATGGAAAATGCCTTTGAGCTGTGTTTGCAGCAAGGCCCGTGTGTCAAAGTGGTGCTTTGGGGAAGCTCTTACCTGCAGGTGGAGCTCCCCAGAAATGATGCTCTAGGCTTGCCAATAGAAATGTTTATGAACAGAAACCAACAGTGCCATTGACCCCAAATTCTGTGTCAGTTTTGAGATGGTGGCTGTGAGCAGACAGGGACTAGGAAACCTGGTTTGGAGGAGCAGGAACTTGGATGTTGGACAAATTGTTCAGCCACCTATCGCAGCGGGAGAGGAAGGCTTTGCAGAGCAGTGGAAAGGGAGGTGCATATGAGAAGGGTGGAAATTGCTTTGTGGGAGGCTTTTAACTGGATCCTAGTTTGCTGCTATCTTTCTACTCCCCACGCCTTGCAGCCCAGTCCTTATGGGCTGTGTTACAAGCTAAGCTGTCCTGTTCATCAGGTTGATCTCTGGATGTGATCATTGACTCAGAGCTATCAGGCTCAGGGAGCAGGACCTCATCACAGACACTTGGAGACCATCCTTCTCTGCCAGAGCGCTGCAGGAGCACCCAGGACTGCCCTGTGTGTCCCTTGCTCCCTTCCCGGGCCACGTGTCCCAGAGGTCTTTTCTCCATGTGGTTTTTCAGCTGCTCTTTGGCCCAGCAGCTGCATTGGTGGCTTCCCTGGGAGCGATGCCGAGCACCAGGACAGCACCAGGGAGCAGGACACGAGCAGCCCCGGAGGCATCTGTGGCCTCAGGGCTCGGTGGCAGCTCCCACTGGGACATTCCTTCACTTGAGGAAGAGAGGCCACCTGGTACTGACTTCAAAGGCAAATCTGCCCCACGTGCCACATCAAGGGTGGAAACGTGGCTCAGGCTTTCCTAGCAACTGATGACAAGATGGGATTTGGTGGTTAAAGGCATCAATGTTGGCTGCCCAACAAGGCAGAGAAAGAAAAGCCTCATTTTGCAGGCAGCATGCAAGTAACCTCATGAAAAAAAAAAAGAGGAAAACTGCCTCTCACATCTTCCTGTGTGTGAGTGCATAAATGTGGCTGTGGAGTCTATTCCAGGCGCTTCTCCCTAGGGCCCTGCCATCCTCTTCCTCCAGCCAATTTCATCTGTGACCTTGGTCAGTGGCAAATACAATCCTGGCCCTGCCTGACCTCAATTAACTTCCTTATGGCCATGCCGCCGTTTGGGGTAGTATGATTCACGCTCGCTAGGGGAGTTATTCACCGAAATCTAGAATTGTGAAGGGCTTTTTTGTTTTTTAGTTCTCAGCATGTCTGAGGCAGACACAAAACAACGAAGTAGAGCCAGGCTTTTCTGAATGTAGTATTTGCCTAAGATGGACTGATTTTAACTCTCGGCCGTGCCTTTCCTTATCTTTAGATAACTTGACCCTAAAGCAACAAGATATGGAGTCTGTATTTCCTTTTCCTTCAAAATCCAAGAGATCCTATAATAATATATGTGCCTGTCCTGGGTTGCTGCCACTTATTTTGCCTTTGGCCTCACCCAGCTTCCGTGAACAGCATCTCAAACACAAAGATATCGGGTAGAAGAATGTCAAGACCCCCAGCAACAATTAAAAAAAAATTAATTAAACTACGCTAGGCTAGTCATTGCTGGGTAATTATTAAGCCATAAAAACTGCTAATTGTCTTATTAGCATTAAACAATTATGCAAATAGTGGAAAACATACTATAAAAGTAATGAAATGACCTCTTTTTTTCCCCCTCTTAATAATTAGATTTAAAATTTCAAGGGATGTGTATGGGTTTGCTCTCCAGGGTTTTTTGGGAATGTCCTCGGTGAGGAACGTGGCAGGTGAGGATGCTGCCCGGGGTGAGCGGCCCTGCGGCGCGGGCTGCTCCGCTCTGCCTGGGGACACCGGGTGCCGATGGCTCTGCAGGGGAAGCGCCGGGTGTTGGGGACAGGCGCTTGGAGCCCCTGCGCTCTCACTGACGTCCTGCAGCAGCTCTGGCCGTGTTCGTGTCCCAGGCCCTCATCCTCCCTGCAAAGAAAGCCCTTAGTGCTCCGGATTTCACTCAAGTGAAGGCAAGGTAATGTGTTTTTCCCCACCGGCTCTGAATTCGTGTGAAAGTCCTGGGCTTCAAAGTTTTCGTGGGCTTTTTTTTTCTTGTTTTACTGTTTTTGTTTTGTTTTCCTCAGGAATTTTATCTAATCCGGGGTAAGAACTGGCCTCTCTGTCTGGTAGAGATCCACGGGGATTTCAGGGTCCAGCTCTAGGACAAATGCTGAGCAAGTGGCTTTGTGTTCCTGTGGAATAAGGATAAACTTGTTTGCCCACAGCAGCAGGAAAAGGAGGCTTAATTTATTCACGTCCACAGTGAATTCAGGAGAGGCAAAGTACTACTTTGCTTTAGAGCGTTATTATGGTTAATCACTAACAAATATTAAGTTTCCTGGTTTCAGACGCTGCTCCGCTGATAAGGCGCAGGGTTTCGGAGCGGCCCGGCCGGCTCCAGCTCTGGGGTGAGTCCCGCTCCCATGGTGATGCCGTGGTAGACACGGGTCACCTCACCCAATCTGATGAGCTCAACAGGGTTTGATCAGCAGAACACACCTTCGCTTTCGCTTCCCGCTAACAGCAGTGGAGCTGGTGGCTCCCTGAGGAACGGAGGGCACGTTCATGATCAGAGATCACCGCCGGCCTCTTGCAGCTTTAGCTGAGTGGAGGTCACCTTCTGGAGCAAACGCTTTCCCCGCGTGCTGCTTTTAGCTCCCTGAAATTCTCTGGTACCCGCGGTGGTGTTGACCCACGGTTGTTTGTGGTCTTTCATTTGTCTCGTTGAGCTGCCTGGTAGGATGCAGGATTTGAGCAGTGTCCCAGCGTTGCAGCTTGGCAATAAGCGGCTGACGTTGCCCTCTAGCCTGTCCCACACCCCCGTGCAGAGGGGATGGTGCTTCCAAAAGGGAGCAGAAACAGAGTTGTTTCTTTTGTGACCATGTGTAATGCTATAATCAGGTGACAGGGTGTACTTTGTTCACTGTTCTTGGTCCTTCAAGGGTTCAGGATAATTGATTTACTATTTATTTACTATTGTGAGGCAGGTATTGTGGAGAGGTTTAGAAAGGTGCCTCTTTCTGCAACTTCACATTTCACTTTCCTTTTCTTGCAGAAGGAATTCATGTTCAAACTTGTATTTGTTCCAACTTTTTTGCAGCTTTGCCAGTCAGGGGAGCCAGGCAGAGGAGAGGCTGACATCATGAGAATTATTTCTGTGCGAGTAGCTGTTAAATTGTTGGGCTTTCTTTCACTTGGGTCTTTCTGTGTCTCTGGAGTCAGCCTGGCTGCCTCCTGGGAAAGAGGGAGCTGATGGGGCATGTTACTGATGAGACACACGTAATTTTTCCTTCTCATTTTGAATTCCTCGCTTTCAGACAAGCTATTACCACAGGAGCATGTGAGAGCTCTTGGCTACAAACCACACTTCCTATTGTTGGGAGTGAGTAGCCCAGCCTGCAGCAAAAATATGAAGTAACTCAGTTTGATCAAGCTGCTTTCCCAACAGTAGTTAAAAGACGTGATTTTTCTGTCTGTAACACTGTGCTCCCGCACACTTCTGCAAGGAACATATAAGACTCCTTGCAGGGAAAGACGGGAAAAGGAAAAACAAGACTTGAGGTTGGCAAGCATCGTCCCCCAAGGAACACCCTGGGAGAACAAGAGTTTGTTGGGAAGTGGTGGAAAGCTGCTTGGAGAGCTCTGCTTCCCTCCCCAGTTCCTCTATTGCTGTTCCTTTACCTTTAGGTGCATTAAGGACCTGTCACAACTGGGAACTCCCACAGAGCTCTCCTTAATCTCTAGCTAAGAACAGGGCACAAGTGGCTGATGCCTCTGTTCTGAAAAGCTGTTACTGGGCCACTAGTAATGCTATTACTGCATTAGCTAACACGTGCAGCAACATTATTCTAACCACCTTGGTGTATAATGGGGGGCTGAGTCTTGTAGTGTACCCAAAGCTGTCTCCCCAGCCTAACCCTCTCTTGGGAAGCACAGCATGGAGCCAACCTTCAATAGATTCTTCTTTTGGGGTCTGCAAGCCTGGGTGCCTCTCCGATACGGTTGTTTTGGCCAAACACAAATGTCTGGGCTCGACGCAGGGAGGAATGAGGTGAAATGCAGTGGTCTGAGCAGAGCAGCTGCCCTCCGAGCCCGGCTTTCCGCTCTGCGGATCCGTGTCCCCAGCTGCCCCTTCCCAAAGCGCAGGTAACGAGAGGGAACCGACCGCGCCGACTTGTTAAACCAGGCTTGTTAGAATAACGATCGCTGTGGTCAATACATGTTTTCTAAAAAAAACTAAATAACTTTCCCTGTGCTGTGCCATTCAATCTGAAATCTGTGTCCATTAACTCTGAAAGGGGTAACTGCAGATGTGTCGAAGCTGGACTCGGCAGCTGATTTTTCACTACTTGTATTACTACCCTTGGCAGCAACTCAATTTCTAAACATCATTTTCTTTTTTCATTTCCCAGTGCTGTGCTATTTAAATTGCAAGCACTGCAGGGGGATGTGTACTGCCCAACAAACCAGTCTGTGTGACTTAAACCCCTCAAAAACGTTTCCCAAACCAATCCCATGCTCTATATGTCTCGCGAGGGCCTCTTCCCTAAGTTACCTGGTTGATGATGGAGGATGGAAAGGGCTATTTGCCCATCATTTGCCAGTTGTCTTGTAGAAACTCCACAGGTTTTATCAAGCTAATTAAAAGAGGGTGTGAAAAGGGACTGGGATGGCTGAATGGATTATATCATACCTGTGGAGAAAAGTTTGTTCATTTATTTATTTATGGTTCTTCCCTTGGTAGGCTGATTAGTTCTGAATGCAGGTGTTTATCCCTTGCTTTACAGGATATGCCCAATATTCAGGCTCCTGAGCCACTTTCCCTACTTGCCCCCTCTGCGCTGTTACTGTTATGGTTGTACAGCAACATATGCTAAGGCCTTATTACGAGGGACCCCTAAAAATGGCATAAAGGATTAATAATGTATTTATAACACAACTTTGTTTTAGTATAAAGTGATCTATAAATTTGTAATAAATGTTTTATAATGTTTTTGTAGCCTGTTATAAATGATAAATGGGAGACTATAGATGCCACATCAAATATTCATGCTGCATTGTGTGCATTATTATGCCGTTACTGTTCAGGAAACCATTAATAATAAAGTGAATGGAGATGTAAAAGTTGCTGACATGCCCAGCAAGCCATTTATAATGAAATGTATAATCCTTACCATAAAGTAAATACATTGGCCAGTGCTTGTTGATGAAATGGAAACACACTGAATTATTTGTAAGATATTTATATATTAATGTATATTATCCATATCATGTCACAGAAATGTTATTAATATATTATATTATATGTATTATTAATTATCTTTACCTAATTTATAGGCAGCTCTTAAAGTGTTACCGTGTATGTGCTGCGGTTTTGCCAGCTGAACAAGACGTGCGGGTGAGTTATGTGTGTGTGTGTGATGGGCGTGTGGGGGGTGACCACATGAATTAGCCACCTGGGGCTCGCGGGGCAGTTTTCGGCCTCTTTTAAAGTTACTTGACTCTCAGCGCCGCAGGGAGAGCTGCCCAATCCCTGGGGAATGGGAGCAGCGTGTGGGGCTCCTGTGGCGCTGCCCCTCTCCTGGCTGCGGGGCCCCATGGCAGGGCTTGCGGAGCGGCTCCCCGAGCACCCCCGTGTTTGTCCCTGTCCCCCCGTGTTTGTCCCTGTCCCCCAGCCCTCCAGGGCTGTCCCTGGTGCCCGGCAGCCCCCCATCCCGCCTCAGGGCCACCTCAGTGTGGCCTCCAGACCGTCCTGGTCCTCCCTGCTCGCACCAGCCTGCACCCCTCACGCGAGACCACAAACCTCTGTGGGGAAAGTGTGGGGGGGTCAATTCTGTGATTTATTACGCTTGTTACCATTATTAATTATTACTTTTTTTTTTTTTT